>CAMOHE010030467.1:0-19956 GCA_946598075.1 Artocarpus hirsutus | reverse complement strand
TGAATATAAATGATTATATCTGGTAAAGAAGAGATTTTATGAATCAAAGAGATATATATGTATATATGTATATATATTTTAGGGCATGATGCCATATTAGAGATCGGGTCGTGTAGTGAACGACCTTGGGGGCAGGTCCCGAAACCCAGTTGGGCCACTACGGTGGTGAATCACATATGGTTTGCTCAGGGAAGGAAAACGGTATTCTTTCTGGTCGACCTATTTGAATTGTTTTGATAAGATCATATTTTATTAAATTCACATTTAATTATTTATTTGTTTAATTGTTCTAGTTCGTTTTCTATATATATATTTATTTGATTTACGAAGTTTCTTTTAAAGTTGAATAGTTTTTAAACATAGTCCTACTGAGCCTTTCGCTCACACTTTTATTTGTTTTAAAATCTTAACCCTAGGTGGATATCAGCATAGGATTAGAGAAGAGTCCGCCGACCGGACTTGTGACCAGTAGAAGACTTGGGTAGGTTGTACTGTAGTAAGTAAGGCATGTAAGCTTTTAACTTCTCTTTTATTCTAGACTGTAGTTGTATCATAATATTGTCAGTACTACATGTGTGTGCACAATATGTGGGCCAGTGGGACCCATATGCGTTCCACCCCATATTTAATTATTTAATGTTATTTTTTATTTGTTTAATTATTATAATGGTTCATTTTATTTCCTTAATTTATTCCATTCAAATGATTTTTTTAAAATTTTCACTTTTTAATTATAAATTTAAATCTAAAACCCTCTTTTTAATTAAATTTTTACTCAATTAACTTAATCAAACCACCACGTCACCTCCCGTACTCCAGGGCATGACAGAATGGTATCAGAGCTCAAGGTTATGAACCTTGGGAGTTGTGCACACATAGGTACGACGATGAAATACCACTGACAGTCTAAATTTTATTTTCAAAAGTGAGAGAATGGCACCTAGACGTCGTTCAACAGCGGATGCCAAGTTCGAAAATGATGAGGGCATGATGAAGGCTATGTTTGCTGCATTCCGACAGATGGTAGCAAGGGCAAGACCTGATGACTCGGAGGCTGGTCGTCGGCATACGTACTTTAAAGAATTTTGGCGTGCGTCAGTACCGACCTTTGATGGAACTAGGGACCTGCAGGTGGCAGAATATTGGCTAGATTCGATTGTGAAGCATTTGGATACACTTGGTGTGCCAACAGAATATCGTGTGGAGTTCGCAGCATATAAGTTTGAAGGTGGTGCTAATACCTAGTGGAAGCAAGCAAAGCGTTTGGAAAACAATGGTGATATTGATTGGGACAGGTTCGAGGAGCTGTTCTATGATAGGTATTTTCCGCAGGGGTACAGGGACCAGAAGGCAGCAGAGTTTTATAGGTTACAATAGGGCGACATGTCAGTTCGGGAATATGAAGTGAAGTTCAATGAATTGTCCAGGTTTGCTCCCTCAACAGTGGCATCGGAGTGTGAAAGGTGTATCAAATTTCAGGAAGGACTTAAGGCTCCTATTCGACGACAGTAGTTGCCTTACGGCTTAGGAGTTTTGGAGAGCTTGTGTCATCAACGATATCAGTGGAGAATGACTACGCACAGTATTGTGAGAATCGAGCTAAGGCGTCAGCAGGACCATAGAGGAGCGGCAGGAGGAGTGTCAGCAGTCGACCGACACTGGGAAAGAGCAAACTGGGTGGCGTGAACAGCGGCAGCAGCAGTTCGTCCAACAACGGTCGCAGCAACCCCTATAGCTTTCACTGTCATTTTTGCCAGCAGCCAGGACACATCAAGAGGAATTGCCCGATCAGGAGTGCTCACTTAGGACTTCAGACCAGAGAAGGAGCTAGCCGTCAGCCTCAGCTTCAGACTCTACCTCAACTGCAGCAGTATCCTCAGCTTCCATTCCATCAGTTCTCTACTGAGCAACTGTCACATCCAGCGCAAGGACATCAGCAGTAGAGTTTTCAGCGTAATATCTCTCAGTATCGAGGGCCGAGTACAGCTAGTGTCCAGTCGCCATCATCGCAGCAGTATCGGCCAGTCAATCCAGGAACTAGTTATGTAGGCAGAGGTAAAGGAAAAGCTACAGTGCAGATTCATACGATGACATCAGGGAGTTCAGATGCCCAGACCAATAACGCAGTTGTTGATGGTACGATCATGGTTTCTCAGTCTTTAGCACACGTGTTGTTTGATACTGGTGACACTCATTCTCTCATTTCGAGTTCATTTGTACATGCCTTGGGATTAGAAATAGAAGAGTTTGATGAACCCTTAATTATAGCTTCACCCTTGGGGTGGGTGTGTGTGAATAATATATGTAAAGCTTGTAAAATAAAGGTCGGGGATGAGATTTTGAAAAGTGATTTGATTGTAATCCCCATGAGAACCTATGATGTAATCCTAGGAATGGACTGGTTATCCAGATACAATGCAGTAGTGAACTGCCAACTTAGAAAAGTGACCCTAGTGTCTGATAGAGGGACGGTAATCACCTACTAGGTTGGTAGTGATCGGTTGATGAGTGAGCGTCGTGTTAGGACATGTCTCAGAGGACGAAAGAACGTAGTTTGTCATGCTATCTTCATGGATTTGGAAGGGGAGCCCAGTGTTTCGAGGAGACGTGTATTGATTCTAGTGGTAGATGAATTTGAGGATGTCTTCCCCGAAGAGCTACCAGGGTTACCGCCGCATCGAGAGATTGAGTTTGGTATCGAATTATTTTCGGGAACAGCATCGATTTCTATAGCACCTTACCGGATGGCGCCGGCAGAGATGAAAGAAATCAGGAAGCAACTTAAGGAATTTGCTGATAAGGGATACATTCGAAATAGTACATCACCATGGGGAGCACCGGTTTTGTTCGCCAAGAAGCATGATGGAACTCTCAGGTTGTGCATAGATTACCGGCAGTTGAATCGAGTCACAGTAAAGATTAAGTATCCATTGCCCAGGATCGATGAGTTGTTTGATCAGTTGGGAGGCTCGCGGTACTTCTCAAAGATAGACTTGAGGTCAGGATATCATCAGCTCAGGATTAAGGAAGAGGACATTCCCAAGACAGCATTTCGGACCCGGTATGGACATTTTGAGTTTCTTGTGATGTCGTTTGGATTGATGAATGCTCCAGCAGCTTTCATGAACTTGATGAATAGGATATTCAGGCCTTATTTGGATCAGTTTGTGATCGTGTTTATTGACGACATCTTGATTTATTCTAAGACTCAGGAGGACCATGAGCAGCATCTCAGGATCGTGCTTCAGACTCTGCAAGAACATCAGTTGTATGCCAAGAAGGAAAAGTGCGAGTTCTGGTTGACAGAGGTCAAACTTCTGGGTCATGTCATTTCTGAGCAGGGTATCTCAGTGGATCCGTCGAAGATAGAAGCCATAGTGGATTGGGAACGACCGAGAAATGTGGCAGAGATCTGTAGCTTTTTGGGACTTACAGGATACTATAGAAAATTTGTGAAGGATTTCTCGAAGATAGCAGCACCGTTGACGAGGTTGATTAAGAAGAATGTTAGATTCGAGTGGAATAAAGAATGTGAGTTTGCTTTTCAAGAATTGAAGAATCGATTGACTTCAGCACCAGTGTTGATCATTCCCAACAGTGACGAGCCGTACGAGGTTTATACGGATGTTTCAGGACATGGACTTGGATGCGTGTTGATGCAACAGGGACGCATGGTAGCATATGGATCGAGACAGTTACGACCTCACGAGCGAAATTATCCCACTCACGATTTGGAGCTCGCAGCGGTGATTTATGCATTGAAGATTTGGAGATGTTATCTGTTCGGGGCGACATTTCAGGTTTTCTCCGATCACAAAAGTTTGAAGTATCTGTTCACTCAAAGGGATTTGAATTTGAGGCAGCGAAGATGGATTGAATATATGGAAGACTACGATTTTGCATTGCAATATCACCCCGGGAAAGCTAATGTTGTTACGGATGCGCTTAGTCGGAAGTCTTCAGGAATATTGGCATGTTTGGCTCTCGAGGATTGGAAAAGAGATGCGACAGTAAGTGAGTTCGGTCTACAGTATTGCAAGGACTATGATCGTATTTCGGTGTATCATATGGAGGTGACCCCAGCTCTTGTTCAGATGGTGAAGCAGAACCAGTGGCAAGATCAGCATCTTCAGGGAATCTGGACGCGAATTCGAAATGGGGAGTAAAACCCGGGGCGTGACATCAGATCTAGGAGCTTATGGATCTTCTAGAAGGAGTAAAACCCATTAGGTGTAAGTGGATCTACAAGAGGAAAAAAGAAGTGGATGGAAAGGTCAAAACCTTTAAGGCTAGACTAGTAGCTAAGGGATACATGCAAAAGGAAGGAACTGATTATGAGGAAACCTTTTCACCTATAGCCATGTTTAAATCCATCCGTATTCTCTTGTCTATATTTGCCGCTCTTGACTATGAGATTTAGCAGATAGATGTCAAGATGGCCTTTCTAAATAGCCATCTTGATGAGTCCATTTATATGGAGCAACTAGACGTGTTCAAGGTCAAGGGTCTAGAGGGTAAGGTTTGTAAGCTGCTAAAGTCAATATATGGACTTAAGCAAGCTTCTTGTTCTTAGAACATAAGATTTGATCAAATGATCAAGGCTTATGGGTTCACACAAAATGTGGACGAATAATGTGCGTACAAACACATTAGGGATGGGAAGGTGGTTTTTCCACTACTCTATATCAATGACATTATGCTAATTGGCAATCACGTTGGGATGTTGTCATCTATCAAATTATGGTTGACTAAGTAGTTTGACATGAAGGACTTGGGTGAGGCTAATTTTGTCCTAGATATCCAGATCTTTCGAGATAGAAAGGACAAAATGATATTTTTGTCTTCGGCCAGCTACATAGATAAGATTCTCAAGAAGTTTGCAATACAGGATTCCAAGAAAGGTGGGCAACCATCTAGGTCTAGAATCACTCTTTCTAAGAAAGGCTTGCATAGTTATGGTTACACGTTTTTCACATGTTTTGACGCAAATTTTGAACCTCATACAAATTCGAAACATGATCTATGTAGAATCAAAATCTTACCAGCAACTATAAATAGGATACTTTTTTCTATTGTCATTTAGATCACTAGAGAAATTTAGAGAGAGTTTTCTAGAAAGAGAAGCTTTGTAACTCCTATAGGGCTATTGTTTAACATCATGAATTATAGGTCTTAATTTCCTTTTGTGGTTGGAAGGAGACGTTGCCAAGAGAAGAATCAAATGACTTATGCCCACTCGTATTCCAATCATGAAAAAGAGAATAGTAAAAAAAGATTTTGATGGTTGAGGCTCTTTTAGATGCAATTATTATGTAGTAGTTCTACCTATAATTTTCTATCAGAAGTGCAGTTAACAATTTATAAGGTATGAAAATCTTTTATTAATTTATGATACAAAGGATGCTCAACTCATTTTATGGACAAAGCTTATTAATAATTTTTAAAATTCCACTTGTGTACTCATTTTTCACCATTAAACAGTGTTCCAAACAAGGCAATTCCCGAAATGCCTTTTTAGTTATGGAAAGATTGGAAGCCCAATCCATGACATGTACATACATGGGTTTGCACCTTTGAGGTTAAAGTTTATAATCTACAAGAGAAAAGGGTTAGACTCAAGAGTAGTCAGTGGATATTTCATTGGCTATGTAAAAAGTCTAAGAGGTTTAGATTGTATAGTCCTACTCATGCTATGAAAATTGTATAATCTCAAAATGCGAGGTTTCTAGAGAATGATGTGATTAGTAGGAGTGGTCAACCTCAAAACTTCGTATTTGAGAAAAACAACCTTAATGAACCCATTGTTGAGTCTTCAAGTAGACTAATTGTTTTCAAGATAGCCATCCAAATCCGACAATCGAGGAAACACCAATTATTAAAGAGCCACATCATCATAAGGATATTCCGATAGATCAAGTTATTCAACATCCTCAAGAAAAGAATGTCATATGACATTAAGAAGATTTACTAGAGCGAGGAAAACTATAATTTTTTTGATTATGTTATGTACCTATGAGAATTTGATATTGACATTAGTGCTAAGGATGACCTAGTTACATCTTCACAAGTGATGAGTGGATGCAAATCCACATTATGGTACAATGCCATGAAATATGAAATAGATTCAATGGCTAATAATCAAGTCAGGATCTTGTTGAATTTCCTAAAGGAGCGAAAGCCATTGGTTGTAAATGGATCTTGGGAACTACAACGAACTCCCTAGGGAATGTCAAAAACTATAAAGCAGGACTAGTAGCCAAAGCATTCACTCAACAATAAGAATTTGATTATTTTCTTGGGCTTAGAAGAAGGATTCATTTTGGACAATCATAGGATTGGTGGCTCATTTTCTTACGGAGCTATATCAAAAGAATGTGAAAATGATCTTCTTCAATGGAGATCTCGAGGAAAAGGTTTACATAAAATAACCAAAGGGGTTCATCTCAAATAGAAACAATAATTCGGTATGCAAGTTTAAGAAATATATATATAGGTTAAAACAAGAAACCCATCAGTGGTATTTAAAGTCCATAATGTCATTTATGCATTTAGTTTTAAGAGAATGTTATAGATCAATGTATATACTGTTGGAAAAACAGCATGCAGCAGAATTTTAAAAATTTTTATACTAGAGTATTATCTAAAACATAAGTTTGACACGCTATATGCATAAATTAACTAGTTCTTATTAACCTTGTTTACCGAAAAGCTTTGCAATTTGTGAAGAGAAGTAACATTCTAGAAGAGCTTCAACCAACTAGCCTTCTTTGCTATTCTCTATCCGCGATCGGTGTGTGTGTGGGTACACTCATACAGCTCTTCCACCAAGTGACTCTCCTTCCAACGAATTAAGAAAAACCTAAAGCTAGAGTTCATGATTTGTGAACAACTACTTTCTAGGGAGTTTCAAAGTCTCATTAGCAGAGTCTCACTCTAGATTTTTCAGTTAATCTCAATAACAATGAGTCTCACTCCACTCTTTATAGAGGTTGAGCCCAAGGGTTAGTCTTTGTCACACCCCGAAGTACGGGAGGTGACGTGGTGGATTAATTGAGTTAATTAAACAAAGATTTAGTTAAAAACTAGGTTTTAGAATTAAATTCATAAATAAAAATGTGATAATTTTAAAATTGTTAATTTAAAACGAGCAGTTATAACATTCGAACAAATAAAATAATAAAATAAAATAAGCGATAAGTAGATAATAAAATAATAAAATAGAAGGTGAGACAAGAATGAGTCCCACTGACCCACATCTTGTGCACACACGTAGCACTGACAATATTATAACACAACCACGGTCCAAAATGAAAGAGAAAGTTAAGAATTATACATGCCTTGAATTGTTGTACTACAACCTACCCAAATCTTCTATTGGTCACAAGTCCGGTCAGCGGACTCTTCTCCAATCCTAAGCTGATATCCACCTAAGGAGTAAGATTTTAAAACAAATAAAATGTGAGTGAAAGGCTCAGTAGGACTATTTATTTAAAACATTTAATTTTAAAAGAAATTTTATTAATCAAGTAAATATTTTTTTAAAAAATAAACTTGAATGAATAAATAGATAAATAAATAAACAAATACGTAAATGAGAATCCAATAAAGACTTATCTTACCAAAACAATATTATAGGTCGACCAAAAAGAATAACATTTTCTTTTCCTAGGCAAACCATATGTAAATCACCACCGTAGTGGACCAATTGGGTTTCAGGACCTACCCCCAAGGTTGCGCACTACACGACCCGATCTCTGATATGGCATCATGCCCCAAAATATATTTATCTATATATATATATATATATATCTTTTCATGACTATTAAAATCTCTTTTTACCAAATACAATCATTTACATTCATTATGAGGTTTGTTATGAAAAATCACTTCAATTCTACCATTTATGAAATCAGCTAATAAAAAATGTATTTTCAACCAATCATTTGAAAACTTTTTGTTAAAAATTCCTTTGAGACCAAAACATTTAAAACTAGCTACCAAGGAAGGGGTAGAAGTCCTACCTCAATACTCGTGTAAGTCTCCCTCATCGAAATCCTGGTCCGCTATATGTTAGCTCCACGGATCCACGTACAACCTTAAAAGTATAATAACTTAGTTTATTAGTATCTAACTTGAGATATCCTATGTTACTAAATCATCTCATAGTGTCCTAGTGTGCCATTTAGGTTTATAAAATCATTTTACAAAGTTGGAATTTCAATCGGGGTTCAAAACGATGAAACGGGTGGAAAATCACAAATTTTCACCATGCTTGGTCGGCCTGCAGGTCGCTCTGGTTTGGATGACCGAACTGCACAGCTTGGCCTGTCGAAAAACCAAGTTCGATCAGCTGAACTTTTCCTAGTTTGGCTTGCTGATCGGATGAATCTGGCTTGCCGAACAAATGAATTCCGTTTGCCGAACATGAAGTTCAGCCTGTCGATCTGGAAAAACTCTAAAATTTTTCAGGCATAGGTCTCAGCCTCCTCGAGCCCAAATCTTCAATTTCAACCTGTTTTCTCAATTCTCAAGCATGGGTAATGATCATAATTGATAGAAAAACATAGTAGATTACTTTTTAATGCTTTAAAACAAGTTTTAAACAAAATTTTTAGAAAAATCTGAAAATAGAGAAAAATAGAAAAAAATGAAAAATCTTGATCTAAATTCGTTTTTGATGAAACAAAGCTTGTATTCTAGTTATTCTAAGTTCATCTAATCTAGATTGAAGGTTTTCTAAGATTAGAAAAGCTTAGATTTTGAAATGCAAGAAAAATTAAAAAATTGAAAAAGTTTAGAAAATTTGAAACTAACCTTGGATTAAGGTTTGAATCAAGTTTGTGGTTGCTCAATCGCATTCCCAAGCCCTTGAAATTGAATTTTGTTTCAAAATTTTTGAGAGAGAATGAGAAAGAGAGAGTGAGAGATTATATAAGGAAAATGAAAGGTTGTTTTTAAAAATACTACGTCCCGCACATGGTTTTCCAAAGTGGGACGTGTTGGTCATTAGAAAAATTGTTTTGTTTTCAATATTAAAAATAACAATTTAAAATAATTAAGAGTAACTAAAAATTATTAAAAGAGTTGAAAATAACATTAAATTTAGAAACTTCACAAAATGATCAAATTAAGTTTAAAATATTCATTATGGCACACCAATCCACCATTTTACATATTAATAACATTTAATTGATTTCGGGGTGTTATAGTCTTTATCAGATAAGGCCTCAAAATTTGAATTAGAATCAATATTAGATAAAATCTACGTGAAAATGCGTGATCTATTTCTCGCATGGTTGGTAGGCCAAACTAGCAGATTGGCCTATCAAACTTACTCTATCAGCAGGCCTAACCTGAAGACTGGCTTGCCAAACTTATGATAAATGATCTCCACGAATCTTTTATTTCCCACCCAAAATTCTTGGGATAGAGCCTTAGTTTTAATTCAAATAACTAAATAGAAAAGTTATCTGATTAAAACAGTCATATCTAGATAATCTATAGGAAAATAAATATTCTTGATAATTCAATAAGCTTATCTTGAATTAATTCAAAATTAATCCAACACAAACAGACATGAATTATCTTATATTGATAATTCAACAAGTTTATCTTGAATTAATTTTCACAAATTAATTCAATTGATAAATAGACATGAATTATCTGATCCTATTAAATTTTCAGCCAATCAGATAATTTGACACAAGTCACCAATTATTAGAAAAGCACGTTGTATCATCACAGAATTTTTATGAGCTAGTAAAGAGGATTTGATGGACCTATATAGTACAAGCTCCTAATAATTATGAAACCCAATATCCCAGTTATACATTTCATAATTATCAACTCTAATGCTACTCCACTAAAAGTTTAGAGCTGCATTCTCGAATCATGTGGAATTACAAAGCCCATATAGCTTAGTCTCCATGACATACTATAATGTATCATATCCCCATAGGATTATCCATAATCGGGTTAAGGATAAATATGTCTGACCTTCTTGATTATTTTTATCTTACATTCCATTATCTCACCATTCGAAAACTGATCATCCAAAGATAGTATATCATTCCATTACACCTTTGCATCATAATGGTTGAGCATTTTAGTTTTTCAATTATAAGATGACGCATATAAGAGGATATCAACTACTCCTAAAGAGGAGCTATAACAGGTCTACGCTATCAAGAGTCATGCCCTCCAATGTACCAGCATGCGTACCACTATTAAAATGTAGATGTCACTTTCTGGTATATCAAAAGACATAAGTTAAAACAATGGGCCCACTATTCATCTTAGGATTAAGATACAATACATATGATTGTCAAAAGTGAATCAATTTGCCAAGACAAAATTATTAATCCAAATCTGTTCACTTTATGTCCCGATTCAACACATCGTCACCTATAACAATGTGCCAATGTTTCTATTCATGGAGTTCACCTTCGATGGTTAAGACAAACCATCTCCTATTAGGGATATAGACAACATAACAATCTTTGCATGAATAAAGCACCCAATTTCATTTCCTTAGTTGCGAATCTTATGATTTAGACCGTCACCTTAAGAATCATGTCTTTCGCATAATCTATCCATCATATGCCTAATTCTTAAAGGTGTAGACTGATAGTCTTATACTTTTGTTTGCTTAACATACATTCAACAAATATGAACAAAAAGAGGACAAGATTTGGTATATAAATAATACATAAATTCTTTATTGATAAAAATGTCTCCAAAAACATATTACATTTTACTCCCTAGGCCATACATGTCTAACAATCTCCCACTTGTACTAAGTGAGTAAATATGACAAATCTTGGATCCCCATAGCGTTCACATGCCTCTCGAAGACTTTTCCAGTAAGTGTCTTCGTGAATGGATCAGCTAAATTGTCCTCTAACATGATTTTGCACTCAACGACATGCCTGCCTTCAACGAAGTCTTTTATCACATGATATTTTTTATTTATATGCTTAATCTTCTTGTGAAATATTGGTTTCTTAGCACTAGCTATCACTGCACTGTTATCACAATACAGTGATACTGCCTTATGAATACCAAGAAACTACCTCAAGATCCCCAAGGAACTTACAGAGCTACACTACTTCTTTTGAAGCATCACTAGTTGCCACATACTCAGCATCCATCATTGAAACCAAAGTACAATCTTGCTTCACACTTCTCCAACTGATGGCACTGCCGCCTAGAGTAAACACAAACCTAGAAGTCGATCTCTTTGAATCCAAACAGATTGGAAATCTGAATCAGTGTATCCTGGAGGAGTTAAGTTCTCACCCGAATGCACAAGCATATACCCTCAAGTCCTTCTCAAGTACTAAATATTTGCTTGACCGCAACCTAATGGTTCAACCCCAGATCTGCCTAAAATCGACTTATAATCCCAACCGCATGACAAATATCCAGTCGCATGCAAAGCATGGCATACATGAGACTACCTACTTCCGAAGCTTGGCCATGGACATAACCAACATCATATCTCACCGTGTTCAAGCTGGAGCTAATAATGAATTTTCCATCAAAAGCATATCATTTAAAGGCATGTGTTGTTGGTACAATGCCCAAATCACTTCTAAATTGTACCAAGCTTGAGATCATCTATAACCAAGGCCCATATGTGGTGTTGTTTGATACTTACTATAGGCAAAAGCCGCTCTTTGACAAGTGCATCTCTGAAGGTTAGGCTGACGACTGTAAAACAAGCACTTCTTTGGAGACAACTTAAGCTCTCTATCCTTTTCTATTTTAGTTTTCTTCATGTTATTTAGTTTGTTAGTTGCTTCTTCTAGTTTTAGTCTATTTTGCAACTTTATCATGATGTAAGTCTTACTTGTGGTAATTTTAGGTTTTCACAAGACATCAAGGTGCAAAAGAATCACAAAAAAGCCTAGACGCTAAATTTTGGGCACCAAGGCGCTATTGTTGAGTAAAAAACCCAAGAGGAAGGAGCCTAGGCGATAATTTCAGGGTGCCTAGGCACTTAGCTTACCCAAAATATTCAAAAACTAAAGCCATATCTACAACCTAGCACATATGACGAACCACTTGGCCATGCATTTGAACATGAACTTGGACAACTTTTCCACGGTCTTTGCTTTTAATGAAGATGATGAAGAGTATAAAGATGAGGAGGAATAGGCTGCTGCAACCTTTAGCTTAGGGAGTGTTCTTTCCTTATCTTCAGTTTAGGGAGTGTTCTTTCCTTTCTCATTTTTATTTTCTTTTTACATTGAGGATAATACATTGTTCAAGTTTAGGGGTGGTTTCTTGCTTTATGTTTTGTTTGTGTCAGTCGATCATATTGGTTTACTTATGTTTTAGTTTGGGTTTCATGTTTTTCCTTTGCCTTTGATAGCAATTAGTACAGTAAAGTTGTATCGTTTGAGCATTGTTTTGTTTGAATCATAAAAGGCTAGGTATATAATGATGATTGAAATTGAATATGGCTCTTCGGGGATAATAATTGCTATTTTTTTCTTTGTTTTTCTTATGGGTTTTCCATGCCACAATTCTTTGAGCACTTTAAGCAATCACGCCGTGATCGCCTAAGTAGCTTGCACTTAGATGAAGTTTATGTTAATTGAGTGATTTTTTTATCTCAAACAAACTCTAGAACCTATCTGATGATCAGTTAAGGTGAAATCATAGGCTACACAACATTAGGGACATGATTTAGGCCATTTTTGGACTGTTTAAGCCTTTTAAGCCTACCATTGACATCATGTAATCACTAGTTATCCTCGTTGAGCCCTATTATCCATTTTCTTTGTTACCTACATAATTAGCCTAGCCTTTGAATAATTTTATCCTATTTTGTCCTTCACCCATAAGCGTGATTTGATTGTCCAAGAAATTATTTGAAGGTATTTAACATTATGGAAGGATAGGTGGAGTTTTAAGTAACGTTATCAAGGGTTATATATTCATTATCAAAAAATACAAAATAAAAAACAAAGTACAAAAACAAAACAAATAAAGGAATATATCAAATAAATATGGATGACAAAAAGAATGCAACTTAAGCTTAGGGGTGTACTTGGAGACATGAAATAATGCTTTTATGAGGTCCTAAGATAAATTGTGTGTTTATGGGTGAATTTTAAGTCACATTATATCCTTTATCTCACCTTTTTACTTTAGCCACACTTTTTAAGCTGAATAAAGTCCTAATAATCTTTGATGTTGTGATAGTCTACATTAGTAGAAAGTGGGTTGATAGTCTACATTAGTAGAAAGTGGGTTGATAGTCTACATTAGTAGAAAGTGGTTTGAAAAATAGGCTCATGGAGTTCACAAATTTTGCTAACCCAAAGATCTTCCAAAACATGCTTGTTGACATATAATCCAAGTGTAAATGCATAAGTGCAAGAGGCGTCACACACATACACTCAAGGAATTAGGAATATGGTGCGGTAGGAATTTCAATTGAAATTTTACATGATCGCAATGTTTAGAGTCCCCTTTGAGTCATAAACTTTATGCAATCTTTGAGACCAAGTAAAACAAAAAATTAAATTAGTGCTTAAACTATGTCATGTGTTAGTGTCAGTTCCATCTTTTCTTTTCATTTCTTTGCTCCTCTTTTGTGTCTTTTACTCGAAGACTAGCAAAATCTTAAGTTTGGGGCTATTTGATTGTAACGCCCTGAAATTAATTAAGTAATATTAGTGGGTAAAATGGTGGATTAGTGTGCCATAATGAGTGTTTTAAACTTAATTTGATCATTTTGTGAAATTTCTAAATTAACAATGCTTTTGATTATTTTAATGGTTTTTAATTATTTTTAATTGTTTTAATTGTTATATTGAATATTTAGAACAAAATAATTTGTCAAATGTTAGAAACACCCGTTTTACAAAACTGTAGGCGGCACACGGTTTTTGCATAATAGAACCGCCCATTTCTCCCTCTATTTAATCTCTCCTCTCTCACTCTCTCTTCCTCACTACCGCTCATTCTCTCTCTCACTCTCCTTCTCTCGCTCACTCACTCTCTCCCTCTGCCTCTCTTTCTCTCTCTTTTTTCTCTCAAAATTTTTTAATCAAAAATCAAACCCAAGCTTTAGATTAGTGGATTGGAGGCTCGAGAACTCGATTGAGTAACCAAAAACACGATTTAAAGTTTAAATCCAAGGTTAGTTTTTGAATTTCAAAACTTTTTAATTTTTCAATTTTCCTTGCATTTTGAAATTTAAGCTTTCTTAAGCTTAAAAAATCATCAATCTAGGTTAGAGAAACTTAGAACGACTAGAATCTAAGCTTTGTTTGATCAAAAATGGATTTAGATGAAGATTTTTTATTTTTCTCTATTTTTCTCTATTTTCAGATTTATTCAAAAATTTTGTGTAAATCTTGTTTTAATGTGTTAAAAAGTAATCTACTATATTTTTCTATCAACTATGATCATTATTTATGCCTAGGATTTGAGAAAGCAGGTTGAAATTGAAGATTTGGGCTCGGGCAGGCCAAAACCCGTGCCTGAAAATTTTTAGAATTTTCTAGTTCGGTAGGCCGAACTTCGTGTTCGGCAGGCCGGATTCATGGGTTCGGCAGGTCGAATTCACACGTCTGGCAAGCCGAACCTAGAAAGGTTCGGTCGGTCGAACCAGGGTAACGAGCAAGCTGATTGGACATGGTGAAATTTTGTTATTTTTCATCCGTTTTACTATTTTAAACGTCGAATGAGATTTTAACCTTATAAAATTATTTTATAAATACAAATGGCACACTAGGACACCATGAAATAGTTTAACAACATAGAATATCATAAACTAGATACTGATAGACTTAGTTTATATATAATTAAGGTTGTTCGTGGTTCCGCGGAGCTGACATGTAGCAGACCAGGATTACGATGTGAGATACAAGCACAAGTATTGAGATAGGACTTCTACCCTTTTCCTTGGTAACCAAATTTTTAAAAGATTTTGGCCTCAAAAGGATTTTTATCAAAATGTTTTTAATAAGTGATTAGAAAAGGGATTTTCATTAGTTGTTTTTATAAACAATAGATTGAGCTGATTTTCATAATAAACCTCATAATGAATGAATATTATGAAAATGAAAACACATGGTAAAAGAGATTTTTAATAATTATAGAAAATATATATAGAAGGGCATGATACCATATCAGAGATCGGGTTGTGTAGTGTGCGACTTTTGGGGCAGGTCCCGAAACCCAGCTGGCCCACTACGGTGGTGTTATATGTATGGTTTGCCTAAGAAAAAGAAATAATATTCATTCTGGTCGACCAATAAATGATTTTGGTAAGATTAATTTAATTAAATTTTTATTTTACTCATTTATTCAAGTCTGTTTTCTAATAATTTCTTGAATATTGAAATTTTCCTCTAAAAATTCATGTTTTTTTAAAATATAGTTCTACTGAGGCTTTTGCTCACATTTTATTTGTTTTAAAACCTTTCCCCCTCTAGGTGGATTTCAGTTTAGGATTGGAGAAGAATCCACAGACATGACACACGGGTAGTAGAAGAATCAAGTAGGTTATTTAAATTATAAAATCAAGGCATGTAATACTCTAACTCTCTCTTTATTTGGACTGTGGTTGTAAGATAACATTTTTAGTATTATATGTGTGCATAAGATGTGGGTCAGTGGGACCCAACTTGATTTCTTATACTTTTCTTATTTATTATTTTATTATTTCCTATTGTTAAATTTATTATTCTTATTCATTAGATGACTGTGAATATTTGCTAAAAAGAATTTAAAATTACCACATTTTCATAGTTAATTTATATTTTATGACTCATGTTTTAATTAAATTTCTATTTAATTAACTTAATTAAACCGCAACGTCACCTCTCATACTCTAGGGCATGACAGAGTGGTATCAAAGCTCAAGATTATGAGCCTTGGGAATTATGCACACATAGGTACGACAATAAAATACCACTGACAGCCCAAATTTCATTTTTAGAAGTGAGAGAATGGCACCTAGACGTCGTTCGACAGCTAACGCCGAGTTTGAAAATGATGAGGGCATGATGAGGGCCATATTTGCTGCATTTTAGTAGATGGCAGCAAGGGCATGACTGGATGATTCCGAGGCTCGTCGTTGACATGCGTACTTTAAGGAATTTTGACATGCATTTGTACTAACTTTTGACAAAAATGGGGACTCGTAAGTGCCCGAGTATTGGCTAGATTCGATCGTGAAACACTTGGATACCCTTGGTGTGCCAGTGGAGTATCGTGTGGAATTTGAGTCGTATAAATTCGAAGGTGGAGCCAATACCTAGTGGAAGCAGGCCAAAAGCTTGGAAAAAAATGATAATATTAGTTGGGACAGGTTTGAGAAGCTATTCTATGATCGACACTTTCCGCAAGGATATAGAGATCAAAAGGTAGTTGAATTCTACAGGTTGTAACAAGGTGACATGTCAGTTTGAGAATATGAGGCGAAGTTTAATGAACTGGCCAGGTTTGCTCCCTCTGTAGTGGCATCGGAGTGTGAGAAGTGCATTAAGTTTCAAGAAGGACTCAAACCCTCTATCTGACTACAAGTGGTTGCCTTGCGGCTTAGGAGTTTTGGTGAGCTTGTGTCATCGGCAATATCTGTGGAAAGCGACTATGCACAGTACTGTAAGGATCGAGCCAAGACATTAGGAGGACCACAGAAGAGCACCAATAATCGACCAACTTCTAGGAAGAACAAACAGGCTAACATGAACAGTGGTAGCAACAGTTCATCAAGCCGCGGGCACAACAACCCCTACAGCTTTTATTGTCACTACTATCAACAGCCAGGACATATCAATAGGAATTGCTCAATCAAGAGTGCTCACCTAGGACTTCAAGCCTAAGAAGGAGCCAGCCGTTAGCCTCAGCAATTCCCTCGCCTCAGTTCCATCAGTGTTCTCCTCAACAACTACCATATCTAGCGTAAGGACATCAGCCATAGAACTTCCAACGCAACGTCCCTCAATATCGGGCTCTGAGTACAGCTAGTGTGCAGTTACCTCCATTGCAACAGTATCGGCTAACTACTTCAGGACCTAGCAATGTTGGTAGAGGGAAAGGGAAAGCTCTAGTGTAGGTTCACATCATGATGACAGGGAGTTCGGATGCCCAGACTAGCAATGCGGTTCTCGATGGAATGATTCTAGTTTCCCAGTCTCTAGCTCATGTTTTGTTTGATACTAGTGCCACTCATTCTCTCATTTCAAGTTCTGTTGTTCATGCCTTGGGATTAGAGATAGAAGAATTTGGTGAACCCTTAGTTATAGCCTCCCCTTAGGTCAGGTATGTGTGAACTGTATTTGAAAATCTTGTAAGATAAAGATTGGGGATGAGATTTTGAAGAGTGATTTGATTGTAATCCTCATAAGTTCGTATGATGTAATCCTAGGGATAGACTAGCTGTCTAGGTATAATGCAGTTATAGATTGTCAGCTTAGAAAAGTGACCCTAGTGTCGGATAGGGGGACGACGATCACTTACCAGGGTGGTGGTGATCGGCTAATGAGCGAGCGTCTCGTAAAGACATGTCTTGTAGGGCGGAAGAACCTAGCTTGCTATGCTTTTCTCATGAACCTTGAAGGAGAGCCCAGTACCTCGAGAAGGAACGTAGCAATCCCAGCGGTGGTTGAATTTGAAGATAAATTCCTCGACGAATTGATAGGATTACCACCGTATTGGGAGATCGAATTTGGTATAGAGTTACTTCCAGGAACAACACCGATTTTTGTAGCACCTTATCGGATGGCTCTAGTAGAAATGAAAGAATTAAGGAAGCAACTTTTGGAGCTTGCTGATAAGGGATACATTTAAAATAGTATATCATTGTGGGGAGCGCCAGTTTTGTTCGCTAAGAAACATGATGAAACTCTCAAGTTGTGCATAGACTATCGACAGATGAATAGAGTTACTGTGAAGAACAAGTATCCTATGCCTAAGATCGATGAATTGTATGATCAGTTAGGAGGTTCGTGGTATTTTTCAAAGATAGATTTGCATTTGGGATACCATCAACTTAGAATTAAGGAAGTGGACATCCCCAAAATAGCTTTCAAGACTCGGTATGGACATTTTGAATTTCTGCTGATGCCGTTTTGACAAACAAATGCTTCGGTAACCTTCATGGACTTAATAAACAGGATATTCAGGCCCTATCTGGATCAGTTTGTAATCGTGTTCATTGACGACATCTTGGTTTATTCTAAGACTTGGGAGGAGCATGAGTAGCATCTTAAAATCATACTTCAGACTTTGCGGGAGCATCAATTGTATGCTAAGAAAGAAAAGTGTGAGTTTTGGTTGACGGAAGTTAAGTTTTTGGGTCATGTCATCTCCGAGCATGGTATCTTGATGAATCTGTCGAAGGTGGAAGCCATAGTAGAATGGGAATGACCAAGGAATGTAGCCAAATTTCATAGTTTCTTAGGACTCATAGGATATTATAAGAAATTTGTAAAAGATTTCTTGAAGATAGCAGTGCCACTAACAAGATTGATCAGAAAGAATGTCAAGTTTGAGTGGGATGAAGAATATGAGCTCGCTTTTCAAGAATTGAAGAATCAGTTGACCTCAGCTCTAGTATTGATCATTCTCAACAATAATGAGCCGTATGAAGTTTATACAGATGCTTTAGGACGCAGACTTGGGTGTGTGTTGATGCAACATGGATGCGTGGTGGCGTATGGATCAAGGCAGCTACAACCTCATAAGCAAAATTATCCTACCCATTGTTGGGTTTTGTTGGATTTTGTGATTCAAATACGCAGCGAAAAATTAAAAATTAATTCCCACAAAACCCTCGCAGGATCCATGCAATTCGATTAGATTGATAAGAAAGTCATGAAATCTTACCAGGATGACAAAACAGGCAAGATTCTAGAAGGGAGAGAGCAGGTTCACTCTGGTGACACCCTAACTCGAGCTTTTAGTAATCAGGATCGAATTCAGACGTTGTTACTTAGAGCAACGTCATCTGCAGGTATCCACACGAACAGACTCTCTCAAAAATGAATTGGTGTGCTAGCACCCTCTTTTTGCGTTAAATGACTCTCTCTAATTTTTAGGGTTTTCATGTCTTTGCCCTTTTGAATGAGAGAATGCCTTTTCTCTTCTTAATACAACTAGACACCCTAAACAAATATATATATATATTGACTTTGAGATAGAGTCAGATTTTAACTAGGTTAAACTGTAATTCGAATATGATTCAGAGAATCTAGATAATGCTTGTAATTCGAATATGATTCAGAAAATCTAGATAATACCAGTAATTCGAATATGATTCAAATAATCTAGATAATGTCAGATTCAATGAACCTACACATATCTAGTACATCAAATCTGGACATTATCAGGTTCATCGAACCTTGACACAGTTACCCTAAAATTTGTTATTGGTCTGTTTTAAGTGTGCGACCCTGTAGGTTTACATAACGTTAGTAGTGGGCTTGAAATTGTGTTTCTGGCCCACAAATCATAAGTGGCCTCTAGCAAGACATTATGATTACCCAAGTTATGCGAATGTCAATAATCCGACATAACCTAATCCGCAATAAGTATTAAAGTCCTTTTGTCTCTAGATAATTTGATTGAACATAAGGCATGGTTTATGTCATCCTTATACTATTCAATCATATTATTTCTCGATCTTAAGTAGACTGATATTGATAACTCTTATCAATTCATTCTAGTATGGCCATACATTTTTCTTCAGTCTAACTTATCGAGGGGCCCATAGATATCTTTCTCATGATAAATGAGGGACAAATTCCTTCTTAATCATTCACATTCCTCACATGATTCAATTTATATCCAATGACAATCTATTCCATCATCCTGTTAAAGATAATATTAGATTGTGTCAAAATATAGAACTTGTCATGTAGGAAACCATGATGATTTCAGGTTAGAGGACTAGGATAATATTATTGTGATGAGAATCACTTATGACAATTA
>CAMOHE010030463.1:0-10883 GCA_946598075.1 Artocarpus hirsutus | reverse complement strand
AAACTTAGCATAATTTTGTGCTTCACTAACTTCTTCTTATAAAGAGCCATTTATGGGTCCACATCTTGCTAATAGATCAGCGTTTATGGACTCCATCAATGCTCTTCTTCTTCTTCTTATTATTACGACAATTGTTATTGTTATTATTGTCGTCACAACAATAATAGTAAACTTTTCATAATTATTAATGTGTATAATAATTAACTATACACATTCAAAACATTGAAATTCTTGCATCCTTGAACTTGGTGCTCACCATTTTTAATTTATGGTATGGAGCTCATGATCATTATTGATCTGGTTTCTTTAACTAACTGATATCACATAGGAATTTCCACATAATCTTAGTAAGTTGAAAATTCCACTTGTGCCAAATAACATCATCTTTTTGGCTCATGCATGAAATTAATAAATCATAAACTCTTGGTTTAGCACATCAAATAATTATTTTTAATTATTTTAATGTACTATCATAACATTACATTATTACATGTTTCATAATTAAAGCACATAATTTTGTGCATTCACAACATTAATTATTTTCTAAGGTCTTGCGGCTATTAAGACCTTTAAATATGCGTGTTAATAAATGCTAAACTTGTACTTTCTTAAGTACTTAGCTAAATCATGAGGGAAAAACCCTCTATTAATCATAGTTATTAACGTTTTAATTTTTCAAGTCATTACACCAAATGACCCAGAGGATGACGGTGAGGAAGATGCCCCACCCAATTGCACCATAGCACCGCCACTCATTGAAGCTCAATGATGTCGTCGCCGCCTCACCGTGGGAACTTTGGATTCGCCACTCCAATCAAAGTCGACCCAAATTGATTGGGGGGAAATATTTAGAGGAGGACGGGGAAGCTTTCCCCCACCTTAATTGCAGCAACCCATCAACGGTTGACGGAGTTCAAGGTCCACCACCGTCAACCACCGTGGGAGCCTCTTTTCTTGCTCCTCCCAGCCACATTTCTTCAAATTGGATGAGAGGTAATGCTCAGAGGAGGATGGGTAGCAAAAGCCCTAAGCCAATTTCGGGTTTTCATTGCCGAAAAGCCATAATCGGAGCCTCCATTTTTGGCCAAGATTGTGGAGCCCGACCTGCTATGTTAAAGGTAGAATTAGGCAAAATTGACACCGTCATTAGACTCAGAAGGGTCAATTTAGTGGGGGTAGGCTTGAGCTTAGCCACCAACAGAGTCCGATCAACACCAGTCAAACTTGGTCAACGTCGGTCAAACTCGGTCAATGCCTCGTCAACGGTGACGTTGGATTTTTGTGATCTGGACCTCCGATCGATGATCCGAGGACACTTTCCAACTCGTTTCAATGCTCTGAACGCGATGGTGACCTCCATTGGAGCTAATTCCACTTCAGTTAAAATCATCCGGTACCAACTGCACACAAATCGAGACGACTCAAACTGCAGTAACAGAGTCCAGAATGGGGTTTTTAGCAGTAATGAATCTCCATGGAGCATTCCTAGCCATCCACAGCCACTCGAGGAGCATTGCTGAGGATGCTGCATAGACTACAGATACAGCGAGATGCAACTGGACCTACTCAGCTCGGAGTCTAGATAAGTAAGAATCTCGCCTATAGTATGAATGGTTTAAAAATAAATTAATTTTAAATATTTTCATTAAAATTATGAAAATGCATGATCAGTGATTTGTTACACTGTTATATGTTATGATGTGATATGTTATGTTATGACATGATGTGAAATGCCATGATGATGATGTGATGAATAATATGTGATGTATGCAATATTTAAATTATATTGTTTGATCAACCTCAAGTCAAGCATGATTATGATTTAAGATTCAAGAATTATGAAATTGTGATGTCATGTAGTGATAAATCATACTGCATACATACAATAATGCAAGTGAAACTTATAATACAAGTTAAGGGTGTCGTACTAACTTTCCGACCCACGGGGAGACTCCATGTTAAAGAAATAAATAATCTTGGTGTTGTTGGGACCTCGCGAACCCTAACTTCCTAAGACTCGCGCTCAACTGGTACGATCACCGGGCCTAAAGTAAAAAGATAAGATACAGTTTAAATAATTGAGCATAAATCAAGTTGACAAGCAAGCATAAAATGCTCATGCATGTTTTTATAAAAATGGTTTTTATTTATGTTTTGCGAGACTAATTTCCTACTTGCTGAGCGAAAGCTCATTTAAGTATATTCATGTTGTAGGTAAGAAAAACTTGTCAGCGGCACTTGATGAGCAGTGATGAGCGGCGGACGAATGGTGAAGATGGGAATGGATACCACTCATGCAATGTAATATTTCTGTATTTTTATTTTACGAATTTATGCATGTTTTATTTTACGAAATTTCGTATGTTTACATCTTACGAAAATTATGTGCATATGAATAAGTAAATAAGTTACGTAATTATGCTTTAAAAACTGAGCTTGTATTTACACCATCTTGGTTTAGAGGATTTTAAAGTTTAAGAATGTTGCAATAGACAATGCAACAATACACGAACTTTTGAGTAAGAAAATTATAAATTTATTTAGAATTAAAATGATTATTAAAGTTTTACGTTATGTTAAGAAATGAATTTTATAGATTTGTTTCTATGAAATTATTATGAAAGTTTAAAGAAAAAGTTTTAAGAAATTAGTATTTTAAACTTAAAAGTTTAAGTTATAAGAAATTATTAAGTTATAAGAAATTATGTTTTGGCTAGTTTAAGAAGGTTTGATGCAACAAATGTGCGAAGTTTTCATGTGCGAAAATTATATGATCATTTATAATAAGAAAATGATTATATAAGTTTTATGCCAAAATACGTAATGATTTTATGAATATGTTTTTATGAATTTACTTTCAGGAAAGTTTAGATGAATATGCTTCAAAAATTATTATTATTATGTCGGTTAAGTAAACGAGTTTCAAGTAATTATTATTATTATGATAAGTTCTGAAAAGATAAGTTTTAAGATATCAATATGTTATGTTTAAGATGTTAAATTATGAGTAAAATATACAAATGATTTTTAAGAAAGTTTTAAAGAGCATTTAAATGGGATTTTATTTTAATATTTAATTTAAAATTGTTTTGAAAATAGTTTTATGTAAATTGAGAAATGTCCTTAAAGTAATAGTTGCTAGATAAGCATCCTTATGTTTAAAAAGAAAAGTTCAAGGAAATTATTATGGTTATGTTAAAACGTAATTATTATTATTACGTTAATATCACGTTGAGAAATTTATGTTATTATGTTCAGTTTACGAAATTAAGTTTTAAGAAATGATTATTATATCTTTTAAAGTTACACGTTGAGAATTCTTTATCTTCAAGAATTTGTTTGTTATTAAGATTTGAAAAACAGTTATTATTCCTTCTAAAGTTTTATGCTAAGGATTCTACAACAAGAATCCATTTAAAAAAAATTATTTCAAAATTTTTGTACTTTAACCTTAAGTATGTTTAAGTTTACGACCATGTTTAAGTTAAGTGACGGCCACGTAAGGAAGGTCGTCACATAAAAAGATTTAAAATTTTCGTTGGGAGGGTGGGGGACTAACCGTCCACCCTCGTTTGTGGGTGGCTCCATTGGTGGTGAAGATGACAACTTACTTTCCACCTTCAAATAGCCCATCTGCAGCTTTCAGAAGAAAATCGTGAGCTCTTCCACTTCCCTTTGGGGCGAGGCCAATAGCTTCTAGGACCTTGATCTGCATTGAAGCAAAGACTTGACACTCATAAACTACTTTCAATCTTTGACAACAAAATAACAGTGTTACGACATTTTAGAGGAAAAATAATGATTATTTATTAGGCTGCAAATGTGATAGATTAATAGAACTTACCATGTTTTTGGTAATAAAACGCCCAACAGCCGTTGAACGGAAACTACTCAGCGAGAAGCGACTTTTGTCCAAAGGAAAGTACCAAGGGACAGGTGAGGCTGCGCCAAGATCTTTCTCCCATATGACCTTTTGTCACGAGATCATTAAAACAGAAAAAAAATTATAAAATAATATAAAATTTGAGATTTGGAAATACCTTTTTTAAGGTTTTTTTTTTTTAACTAAATAGCCGAAGTTTTTGAAAATTAAAAAATATTTTGTGCATCAATGCTATCTATAATGATGCTAACCAGTCATACATCCTTGATATATTGCAATACATCAACGATGTATTGATTTATGATTTATTATTGATTAACTTGATGGTTTATTCACACAATAGTTTATGGTTTTCTCGATGGTAAATCATTAGTAGATCAATGATAAGCTAATTTATTAATGATACTATAGTTAATAAATGATGTACTAATGATAGTCATTGATGGACATCAACGATATACTAGTGTTCATTAGTAATGTATTATTGTAAACAAAACGTCATTTTTCTAACTTTCAAGAAGTACGACAATTTCTCTAATTTTTTAAAAGTCTAGCTATTTATTTAAAAAGGTGATAAAAGATCATTTGCCAACTTTTCTCAAAAAAGATTTCTAATATAATTTAATCATACATATGGAGTCAGAATATAAAAAAACAAAAAATGAAACCAAACCTCAAAACCTGCTTGTTTCAGAGCTTCAAGGCATTTTCGGGTCGACCTGATGTCCGGAAGGCCATCACCGATCTCAATATCTGCCTGCATCAATGGTATAAATTTTTAAATTTTAATATCACAAAGCATTTCTAGAATTTAGGATTAATCTTATTTATACCCCTAAACTTTAAGATCATTCTCAGTTTACCCTCTAACCTCTTTTGTTAGAATTCCTCTTGAAATCATGAAGAAAACGTGAGGTTAAGTGTGATGTTGTGGTCAATGTCTGTTCGTTTTTAACTAAAATTCTAATAGGAAGACCCCATAATCATATTGCACTTTTTTTCTTTCCTATTTTTCTAAATAAATTTTAACAAATGAAGTTAAGTGAAACAAATTCAAAACTGAATGGGCAAATTGAAGGATTTTAAAATTCAAAGAGCAACCCGAAAATAGGCCTAACATTCCAAGAGGACATGTGAGAATAATCCTATAATTTAATACCAAAAAGCATGGAATAAAATGTAATATAACAAAAAGATTTTTATCTGCTTCAATTTTGTATTGTACTTTGATCTTTTGATGTTCTTGGTTGTTGGGATCAAAAGAATCAGTCATGCACCCCTCATCAGCAGCAAAATATTGGCCAGGCTTCAGAACTCTGTATATCTCCTTATAGCATCCGTACTAACCACAAAAAAATAATTAAAAAAAACCTTTAACCAACAGAAACCAACAAGAAAAAAAAGAATCATTATTACTAGATATATATGTGTTTGTGTGTCTATATATGTAGCAAGGAACGAAAATGACATACTGCATCTGGGGCATGGCAAGTAGCTTGAATTGCGTATACTGCATCAAATGTATTGTCAGGAAATGGCATTTTCATAAAATCAGCCTGCAACAATTGAAGGAAAAAAAATAGCTTAATCATATATCTTAATTAAAATACAAAATATTTTCTTAGATATGTCCAAAACAACTAATGCAAAAAGAATAACAGAAAAAAAAAAAGGGAAAACGATTTGAACTTAAATGAGTCTAATAAAGAAGACCCCATGAGCCTGAAGTGCAATACCGCCAACCTTAACATAGTCGCAGGTATCGACCACTCCCGCGATCTGGTTCAGTTCCTATGAAGCAATCGAAGCTTGTAAACAAAAACATTGAAATTTAAGACTTTTTTAATTACATGCATATGAACAAATTTACCTTTCCTCTTGATATCTGATATTCATTGTTGTTCAACCCTGTAACATGAGCTGAGCTGCAAAAAACCATCAAACAATTGTTACCATCTTTGCATTTACATGACAATAGCAATTCCAAGTATCAGAACGAATAATCACAATAGATTTATCATATTATAGATGCAATTTGTTAACTAGAAGAACAAAATACATTGTCAATCAATTTTTTTAAATGCATTGGTTTTTTACTCTACGCAGCCAGTTGCGGAAAAGCTTGCAAAAATTTACGACCTGAATCGAGCAATTTCTCTTAGCGGACCCCCAATTCCACAGCCCACATCTAAAACCTAACACAAGGAGGAAAAAAAAAAGGTGGGCAGAGAATAACTATCTGATCCATATTGGAAAATAGTACTCAATCTCTCTCTTTTGTTGAATGTTGTATTGAAAGACAACGAACCTTCTGTCCTGGTTTCAGTCCTAGTTTTAAAGCAAAGAAGTGCTCGTGCCGCTTGATGCTCTCCTGAAGAGACTCTCCTTTCCATCTGAAAAAGACGATTGTAGTTAATCAGACTGCTTCGGAAAAGTGTCAACAAAAACCGACTATGAGGAGTAGGAGAAGAAATGGTACCTGTCTGCAAAATGGAAGGATTCTCCCCAGCCAAATTCGTAGAAACCGGTAACAAGATCATAATATTTATTCACCTGAAATCAACAGACAAGACCATGTAACATGTTAAAAGTGTGTATTGTGATGAAAAGAGATCAGCGATTAAGGTCCTGGGGTGGATCAGTAACTTGAGTGTGGGATAAATCCACTTTTAACACCCCCTCTCGTGTAAAAATGTAGCTCTGATACCTTGACAAATGGCCTAAGATAGAACTCATCCCTAAATGCTAATTCGTGAAGAAAGGATGCCCAATCCTCGTATAACTCCATAACAACCCAGCTAACTTAAAAACGTAGGACAAATTCAACTTATAACATATACGATGTTTGACAAAACAGTTTCAATTCAACAAAAATAGTTCAAACACAGTAAAATACGAGAGTTTTATACAGTCGACGGTTTGAACCATCTTCCAAACACAAGAACAAAACACTACAAATTGTCAATCTTGCCAACATATATATATTTATTAGTCAATCCATCTAAAAATTCAATATGGCCACAAGTATTCACGCTTTCCACAGATATTCTCTTGTTGCTAACACTTATCACCAAGAAAGAACTTCTCTTACCATGTCAGTGTAGTTAGCCTTTCTCTCCTCCTCAGCGCCTCCGTAGCAGGAATGATACTTCTCATACCTGAACCACCATTATGCAATTAAATTCTACATTGCAGGGTAAACACAAAGCCAACCATAATTTTCGCACCAATTGAGAAGAACATTAACATCTTGATCGTATTATTGTTTTCTACAATTCATACAAATAGTCAAACAACCTTGATCAGTTCTCCTAGATGTCAACTCCTAACATGGCCAAGGCAACTCGTATATCTCAAATATTGTTATAAGTTTATCGACACTACAGCAAAAAGCATTTTGGTGGTACAAAAATAAGGCACTTTTCTTATACCATTTTACAATAGAAGAAAATCCTAAGCTATGTTACTACGTCAAGAACAATTGTTGATATGGGATTTTTTTACCATAATTATCATATTCGTTTTTTTCTTTGTTAGTCCCATCATTAGTCTTTGAAGTTTATCGCCAGTCCTGTTTTGATTCATAACATTTAAAAACTCCTAATTTGGTCCCTAGTCTATTATTTTGTTTCACATTTGATCTATCCATTAGTTAGGTTTTAAAATTTTTGAAGGAAAATTTTTAAAATAATGTCCAACTTTGATTCCTAATCTATTATTTTGTTTCACTTTTATATACATATTTTAGGGAACAAAAGTAAAACAAAGTAATAAATTATAGACTAAAGTAAAATATTTTAAAAGTTTTCTGTTAAATATTTAACAATTAAATAATGAAGCGGTCTAAACTGAAACAAAATAATAGATTAAGAACCTAAGTGGGGCTTTTTAAACATTAGGGACTGAAGTGGGACTAAAGGTAAATCTCAGGGACCATTTGTACAATTAAATCTAATTTTTCTAGAGTAATTGATTTCAAAATGTAAAAAACCAAAAAATAACTAGGTAGATACAAGATATTTACCATTAGTATTACTCTTCAGTTTTCTTTTTTTTTTTTTTTTTTTTTTTGCCTGAATTCAATTCCAATTAAAACGAATGAAAAGCCAAGTACATATATATGCTGATCTACAAAACTTGTTGAGATCTGGATCTTTGAGGGGACCAAAAAAAAAAAAAAAGAACTTCATATTTTCTTTCAAAAAAGTTTGAACTTCACAGTTAACCCCAAAAGAACGACCTTTAGCAGTTATAAATATGGATTATTCAAAGCAATGTCTTCTCCATGAATTTCAAAAACTCATACTTTGCCTCTGAATACTTTAAATTTGTACTGCTTATGTCACAACCCGTTTTTTTGGGCTGTGATAAAACTTTTTCTTACTTACTTAGGGGCAAAAATTTAAGAAATTTTTTTTTAAACTAAAATAAATACTTTACTTTACAATAAATTTGGTAACTCCCAAAATACTTTCTCGCACTTATTTTTACATAAACATTCTTACTTTTACAACATTTTCCTGTTTAAACATTCTTTTTCAAAAAAACTTATAATATACACAGCGAAAACATTCAGTAGTAGACTCCATACCCAATCTGCACCCATCATCCGTCCGCCAGCTCATCGTTACATTTTATTCTGACATTCTCGTAGGAATACCTACAACATGAAAAACTTAATGAGCTAACGCCCAGTAAGTCCCATAAATCTCACATGGACAATCAATTGAATGCATGATTCAATTATGCTTTCTTATAAACTTTCCTTATCTTCATCATTTCTTATCTTTTATTAGGGCCCAAGTGTTCGTACCATTGTGCAATATCATTTAGGTCTACGTAAGACCATGACCATATTTTATCCTTTAAACTCCCCTTACTTCGGGAGGCGGTACGACACTTTTCTTAACTTCTGGTGACATATTTACCAGTTCATTTAATATGGTTGTCATACCAGGCATGAAATGATAATCACATGTTATCCATGATATATGAGTTCGTATGCATAGCGGAGAACACACAAGTACCTACTTCGTATACATACACGCATTCATTATTGTATACACTGATATACAATATCTTGTATATAACAATACATTACATGTTATATACTTAGGTATTCTAATCGTATACACACAGGCATCGATTATATATCTCTTAGATATTCATTTCATAACAAAATACAAGTTTGCATTGTAATATATACCCTAATATGCATATTCACGCATTCTACACCTATCATTTCATACTGTAGGTGGGAAGGGTACTTACTTGCTTTCAAACACTGCAAAAAATCAACTTCGATCTTCGGTTTCCTAGACTCCTAGGATCCTGTTGCCCAATTACAAAACTTATTAGCCAATTTCAATACGTTTCGTCAGAAAACGTTCATTACTTAATTATTCGAGTTGTATAACTGTACACAATTCTATAGATACTGATTTTCTTATTTCTTTCTAATTCTACCCTATCGTTACTTACGAATGGCGAAAATCTTTCTAGTTACTTTTCTTTCCTATCTGAGACCCTTTTAGAGCTATTCAGGTTATTCGGACAAAATGACGATTTTGCCCTCCGTAGCCCTATTAATCGACCTGTGCTCAATTCCATTCTTTTAACAAAAACGGCCATACATTAACTTCAAAATAATGTCCTAGTGGCTTGCATCCCTTTTTTTCACACTTAAGCCCCTTTTTCATAAAACTTTACGGTTTAGCCCCTAAACAGAAAATTGTGACAATTTTGCCCCTGGGGCTAAAATTTTCTCTTTCCATCAAAAATTTCTATTTTTCATAAGAAACATTTTTGCTCAAAGTAACATACCTTAAATCATTTCTGAAAAATGGTGTTTTTGCCATTTTAACACTTTTTCACTTTTACCATATTCTTGAAAATTCAAAAACTCTCAAATGGTTGAGTTTTTTGACGAACTGTCTGCAATACTTAATAGTTTCATCGAGATCTACAACTTTTATGTTTTAACTTTTCTCAAAATCTCACTATATAGGGGTGTTTTCGGCCATTTTTTATTTCTGTCGAGAAAGAAAATTTTCTTTCAATTTAGTCCATTGGACGTTTTTGTAAAAATCTGTTTCAAAATTTCAAATATACCCCTACAGAGACCATTCCATGCCTAACTCAAATCATTCTCTGTAACGACCCTCCTTACATGGCCGTCACTTAACTTAAACATATACATCAACTTTAACATACTTAAGAATAAGGTACAAAAATTTCAGAATAATTTTTTTTTGGTTTTAAATGAATTCTTGTTGTAGAATTCTTAACATAAAACCTTAGAAAGAATAATAGTTGTTTTCTAAATCTCAATAACAAACAAATTCTTGAAGATAAAAAATTCTCAACGTGTAATTTTAAAAGATATAATAATCATTTCTTAAAACTTAATTTCGTAAACCGACCATAATAACATAAATTTCTCAACGTGATGATAACGTAATGATAATAATTACGTTTTAACATAACCATAATTTCCAGAAACATGATCCTTTGCATCACTCATAACATTTATTTTATGAAACATAACCATAGTAATTTTCTTGAACTTTTCTTTTTAAACATAAGGATAATTATTTAACAACTATTACTTTAAAGACATTTCTCAATTTAAATAAAACTATTTTCAAAACAATTTTAAATTAAATATTAAAATAAAATCCCATTTAAATGCTCTTTAAAACTTTCTTAAAAATCATTTATATATTTTACTTATAATTTAACATCTTAAACATAACATATTGATATCTTAAAATTTATCTTTTCAGAACTTATCATGATAATAATAATTACTTGAAACTCGTTTACTTAACCGACATAATAATAATAATTTTTGAAGTATATTCATCTAGACTTTCTTGTAAGTAAATTCTTAAAAACATATTCATAAAAATCATTACTTATTTTGGCATAAACTTATATAAACATTTTCTTATTATAAATGATCATATAATTTTCTCACTTGAAAACTTCGCACATTTGT
>CAMOHE010030461.1:0-22860 GCA_946598075.1 Artocarpus hirsutus | reverse complement strand
CCCTTTGCTAGCTCACAAAATCCTGTAACGATACGGCGTGCTTTTTACAATAATTGGTGACTTATGTCGATTTATTAGATTGGTTGAAAATTTAGAAGAATCAAATAATTCATGTCTGTTTGTCGGTTGAATTAATTTTGTAAACAAAATTAATTCAAGATAAACTTGTTGACTTATTGGGGTTAGATAATTCTTGTCTGTTTATCAGTTGATTTAATTTTGGATAAATTAAATCAAGATAAACTTGTAGAATTATTAGGAATCTATTTATTTTCTTAGAGATTATCTAGATAAAGTTGTTTTAATTAGATAACTTCTCTATTGGGTTATTTGAATTAAAACTAAGGCTTTATCCTATAGAATCTCGAGTGGAAAATAAAAGATTCACGTGATTTTTATTTCAGCAGTTCGGCATGCCGAACTTCCTGCCGATTAGGCAAGTTCGGCCTGCCTATGAAAAAGTTTGGCCTGCCTATGCGCGGATTAAAAATTGTGCATTTTCACGCGTTTTTACACGTATCTTATCCGATATAGACCCAAATTTGGTTCTGTTTTGAATTTTTGAGACCTTATCTGATAAGAAATGACCCTAAACCCAACCTCTATAAATAGGGAGTGATTCTAATGAGTTATTAAAAGATCAATAGAGAGATTAAGAGTGATACTCTACTGGTGAGAATCTGAAACTCCCTGAGAGCTCTTGTTCACAAATCACGAATACTAGCTTTGGGTTCTCTCAATTGGTTGGAAGGAGAGTCACCTTGAGGAAGAGGTATACGTATGAGCCCACACTCACTCCGATCGTGGATAGAGAATAGCAAAGAAGACCAGTTGGTTGAGGCTCTTTTAGAACGTTACTTCTCTACACAGATTTCGGGAGCTTTTTGGCGAATACAAGGTCAGTAAGATCAGGTTAATTTATACATATAGTATGTCAAACTTGTGTTTTGAAAAATACTCTGATTTAAAATTTTTAAAATTCTACTGCTTATTATTTTTCCAACACCTATAGCCTCCTTAGACCCCCATGATGAGATTCTTTTTGATATTTTAGCCTTCAAGCTTGTCAAATTAGAAAATGATGGTGTACTTCACCATTAAGCAATGTTTTGGCTATAAATAGCTCCCATGACCCCAAATTCAAGTTCCATCATTTTTACTCCTAACTCAAGCAGCAAACAAACTTTATTTACCTCCTAAAACTTGTTCTTAACCTACTCCCTAAGTGTCCTAGCCTATTTCAAAGATTTGGGCATCAAACCAAATCAAATTTCAAGCACAATCATTATCAAGCTTGGAACCAAGGGTACCAAATCCCATTTCTCCAAGGATCCAAGCTAAAAATCATGTCCCTCATGTTCTCCATATAATATATGATCTATATGAGGTTTTAGATGATTAAAATCAATTGGTTTTGGTGATTTAGGAGCCAAAAACTAGCAACCAAGCTCAAAAACTAGAAAATTTAGAGGTAACCATGCAAACTTAGATCGTTTTGCATAATCCATTGATTTCAATGAGATTTCTTGCTTTGAACATAAGTAGATGATCTGTGTCAAGTTTCATGAGCTAAGGTTGAGTATTTTTGGATTTAGAGGTTAAATTCACAATGAAAATTTGGATGGCATTTTATCAAACAGTTTGTGAGCAATTGAAAATCTATTAAACCACTTGATCAATTTATAAAATTCAAATTGGAACATGTTACATGATCCTAGATTAAGTGTTTTATGTGGTTGAATTGAAGGTTTAAGCTTTGAAACAAAAAAATGAAAGTTGGGCAAAATTTTGCCCAACTCTCAGCCTTACTACAACTGTTGTTGCAATTATTAACTCGGGATCAGTTGACCGACCCCAATGCCGACCAATTGAATTGATCCCAGTTAGCAAAAATAATAATATTTTAAAGGCAAAATCTGGTTTTTAAGTTAAACAAATAATAATGTGATTTGTAATGCCCAAAAATCACCTAAAATAATGCCAAAAATTATGAAATAATACAAAAATATTATTATCAAGTTTTTCATATTTTTTGAGAGTACTTTTGATGTATTTGAATGGAATTACAAAGGTAAAAAATCAATTCATGATTTAATTATGTAAATTAAAGTTTAAATGATTTTCAAAGGCTTTTATAAATTAAGATAAAATTGTATAACCTTTAATAAATTAGAAATATTGTTATAGAATATTGTAAGTGTTTTATGACAACCTAAAAAGTTTAATAAGAAGATTAAATAATAATATAAAAGTTAAGATTTTAAGAGATACTTTAATGGTGTAAAGCATGTTTCTTTCTTTAACTGTAACATTTTATGTCACTAATTTAGTGAGGTGCTACTATGATATTATGTTTTTAAAATGAACTAAAATCAGAGAAATAATTTAATAATTAAAATATGGCTCTAAAAACATAAAAGTTTTATATGGGAATTTGTTAGATATGGCCATAGATCTCTAACACATAGGCCTTGATACCAGGAAAGGTTTTGATGCCGAGGTTCGTACATTCTCCAGTAGACTTTTGTCTAGTTACTTGAGTTAAGTTAGGAACCGCACGTTCTATCCCAAGTAAGTATAACCCCACCTACAACATAAAGTAGCGTCTAGCTATATTCCTAGGATGATGTGCTTAGTTGTGTGCAAATCGATGATGTGATGATATGTCGTGATTATGACATGATGATATGATGCCATACATATGCCATGATATGCTACATTTGTCTTATATGTATATGTCATGTTATGCTACAAACATGTTATATAGGGGGAATATATAAGCGCATACAATTTTTTAAAGATAATGACAGACATAGAAAATAATTAGGTGACAATCAAATGATTATCTAAAAACACCAATGCTGCTTATATGGTCACCTCATTTACAAAAAGCGAAAGAATAGTAATGTATCGTACTAGTCTCCAAGAGGACAACTCTCCCAAGGGAGGTCCGCCAAGGTGAATATATTTCTATCTTTGCTAGGACCTTATTAGGCTAGGTCGCAACCCCTAATAATTGCATGGCTCGATGGTAGGTATATACACGAGGGCTTTAAACCAAAAATAGTCAAAGATGTTGAAATATGGTTATATTTCTTAAAGATTGAAAGAAGAAGACACCAAACAGATTACAATACTAAAACTGCCTAATTCAACTATTGCATGTGACATGTCTTGATATGTATGATTTTTCATGGGACTACTCGTTGTGCTTATTGAGCTTTGGCTCACGTAGTGGTTTCATGTTATAGCCAAAGGTAAGGCACTCTAGAATTAAAGTTGGATCGAAGGAGGGCAGGAATCATCGATGCTTGTAACGAAACAAGATGAGCATTGCCACTATGTTTTCAGCACATGTTTTAAATAGTTATATATGATATTCTATTATTCTGCATAAATACAATAACTTTATATTCCTGTGTATTTTCAGAAATAATGTGAGGCTTTATTTCCAAACTCCATGAATATTTCACCAATGGTTACATTACTTATTTATAAGTACGATTTTAGATTATGTTGTAACTATTCCCTTCAAACGACACATGTTCATAATCAGTCGCAACAGTCTTTGTAACAGCTTTTAAAAAAAATAACCCTAAATTTTGAGATTAAATTTAAAAGTAAGAAAATGATGTTTAAAGTAACGGTCTATCTAGGTGGGTCATTTTAGGGATAGTAAGTCGATTTCAGTCAGACCTAGGACCTAACCACTGGGTTGTGATCAAGCGTATTTTCAAGTACCTAAGAAGGACTCGAGGGTATATGCTTGTGTATTCGAGTGAGGATTTAACACCTTTGGGATACACTGATTCAGATTTTGAATCCTATCTAGATTCAAGAAGATCAACTTCTAGTTCTGTGTGTACTCTAGGTGGCGGTGCCGTTGTTTGGAGAAGTGTCAAGCAAGACTGCACTTTGGATTCAACAATGGAGGCCGAGTGTGTGGTAGCTAGTAATGCTTCAAAAGAAGCAATATGGCTCCGAGTTCTTTGAGGATCTTGAGGTAGTTCTTAGTATAGATAAGGCAGTATCGTTGTATGATGATAACGCTACAACAATAGTTAATGCTAAAGAACCAAGATGTCACAAGAAGAGTAAGCATATTCATCGGAAGTATCATGTGATGAAGGAATTCGTTAAGAGCGGGCATGTTGTTGTATGCAAAATCACATATGAGGAAAATTTAGCTAATCCATTCATGAAGACACTAACTATAAGAGTTTTCAAGAGGCATGTGGAGGCTATACGGATACGGCCTATGTCATATTTACTCACTTAGTGCAAGAGGGAGATTGTTAGACATGGTGCCTTAAGGAGTAAAATGTTGTAATATGTTTTTGGAAACATTTTATCAATAAAAAGTTTATTTATCATTCATATACTAAATATTGTCCTCTTTATGTTCACTTCTATTGAATATATGATAAGCAAACAAAAGTTTGAGACTGTCAGTCTAAACCATTAAGAATCGTGCATATTTTTGGACATATTATACAGAAAACATGAATCCTAAAGGTGATGGTCTAAATCATAAGATCCGCAATAGAGAGAATAAAGTTGGGCACCTTATTTATGCTAACATTTTACGTTGTCTACATCCCTAACAAGAGATCTACAATCGAGGGAATAAAGATTGTTATGTTATCCAATAAAGTTTGTTGAAATTCAATAAGATTGGATAATTCATGTTAGTTTATCAGTTGAATTGAATTTGTAAATTAATTCAAGATAAACATGTTGAATTATTTGGATAATATTTTATTTTCTATGAAATTATCTAGATATGTCTGTATTAATCAGATAACTTCTCTATTGGGTTATTTGAACTAAAACTAAGGCTCTATCCAAGATTCTCAGGTGAAAAATAAGATATTCTCAAGGATCAAATTATCTCAAGTTTGGCAGGCCGAAGCATTAGTTTGGCTTGCCAATGGAGTAAGTTCGACAAGGTGATGGGAAAGTTTAGCTTGTCGATCATGCAATAATCTATATACGTGTTTTAGACACATTTTCATTAGAAGTTGATCTAGATTTAAATTTTGCGGCCTTATCTGATAGAAATCAACCCCAGATTCAACCATTACATACAGGGGGTGAGTTTTCTCAGTTATTTAGATTAGTTAAGAAGTATAAAGTGAGTACTCTAGTATGAGAAACTCTAAAACTCCTTGAAAGCTACTGTTTAACATCACAAACTTTAGCTCTAGGTCTTCTCAAGTGGTTGGAATAAGAGTCATCAAAGGAAGAGCTATATGATGTGTGAACACTTACACTCTAATCGTGGATAGAGAATAGTAAAGAAAACTAGTTGGTTAAGGCTCTTTTGAATGTTATTCTCTATACATATTCGAGCCTAATTTGGTATACAAAACGTTAATAAGATCCATCATTAATTTATGTATACAGCATGTCAAACTTGTGTTTTGAAAAATACTTTGATTTAAAAATTTTTAAAATTCTACTGCATACTTGTTTTCCAAGAAACATAAATGAGAAAGCATTATGTGCTAAGTGTGGGAAGCATGATTTTGAAGAGTGTTATAAAGGTATTAACTTATATTTCAAGTGTAAAAAGCCAAGACATTTGGCAAAGGATTGTCCCATGATGCAAAAGAAAGTCAAAGGAAGGATGTATGCGATGATAGAGGAACAAGCTAGTGCAAATGCTTCTGTGTTCTCTAGTAATATTTTAATTTCTAGAGTAGTTGTCAATGCATTAATAGATTCAGGATTTACGCCTTCATTTGTAAGGAAATTGAGCATTACACCAAATTTGTTAAAAATAAGATATAGTATTACATTACCGTCCAGGGAAAAAATGTAATCAAATCAAACATAAAGGTCTTGCTCAGTTCAAGTTAGTGATAGAACATTATATGTGGATCTCATAATTTTGGATATCACTAATTTTGAGGTAATTTTGGGTATGGATTAGTTAACAAAATATCATGCTACAATTGATTGCACCAAGAAAATTATGATATTTCAGCCACCTGGAGTAGAACAATTTGTATTTAGGGGTACCATAAGGAGATACTCTCTACTAATTATAACAACAATGAAGGCTCATAAGATGCTTAACAAAGGTTGTGTTTGGCTATTGGCTAGTGTTATGGATACTTTAGTGGAATGGAAGTTAAAGCCAGAAAATGTAGAAGTGGTGCAAGAATTTCTAGAATTGCTTCCAGATGACTTACCAGGATTGCCACGTAAGTGAGAGATTGAGTTTGTAATTGATCTTGTACTAAGAACTAAACCTATTTCCAAAGTACCTTATAGAATGGCACCAACAAAATTAGAGGAGTTGAAGGAGCAATTACAAGAATTGCTTGATAAGGGTTTTATATGCCTTAGTTATTCTCTTTGGGGAGCACCTGTGTCATTTGTGAAGAAAAAGGATGGCACGTTATGGTTGTGTATAGATTATAGAGAGTTAAATAAGGTGACCATTAAGAATAAGTAACCATTCCCAAGGATAGATGACTTGTTTGATCAATTATAGGGTGCTTCTCTATTCTCTAAAATTAATTTGTGGAGCGGATATCATCAATTGAAAATCAGGGAAGAAGATGTGTAGAAGATTTCCTACAAAATAAAGTAAGGGCATTATGAAGTTTTAGTGATGCCTTTTGGTTTAAGTAATGCCCCAACTGCTTTTATGGACCTGATGAATAGGGTGTTCAAGAAGTTTCTTGATAATTTGTGATTGTGTTTATCAATGATATTTTGATCTATTCCTAGACTAAAAAAGAACACGAAGAACACTTGAGAATTATACTACAAGTTCTTAAGGAAAACAAGTTATATGCCAAATTTAAGAAGTGTGAATTTTGGCTAGAATAAGTGGCAGTCATAGGACATTTAGTGCCTAAGAATAGAATTTCTATTGATCTAGGTAAAATGGAACCTATGAATAATTGGCCAACACCAACCAATATGTAAGAAGTTAGGAGTATCTTAGGATTGGAAGGGTATTACCAACAATTTGTTGAGGGATTCTCTAAAATAGCCATTCCATTAACACCGCTGATCAGAAAGAATGTGAAATTTTAGTGGACTGATGCTTGTGAAAGGAGTTTTCAAGAATTGAAACATAAGTAATCACAGCTCTAGTGTTTAGCATTCTAATAGGACCTTGTTGATGTATCCAGCTCATGATTTAGAACTTGTTGATGTAGTTTTTGCTTTGAAAATCTAAAGACATTATTATGGTGAGAAGTGTAAAATTTATACTGACCATAAGAGTTTGAAATACTTCTTTACTCAGAAGGAGTTGAACATAAGAGTCTGAAATACTTCTTCACCACAAATTCACCATTCCAACAGGAATTGGTGAATTTGTGGTGTATAGTGATGCCTCCAAGAATAGTTTAGGCTGCGTATTAATACGAAATGGGAAGGTAATCACATATGCCTAAAGGCAATTAAAGGAGTATGAAAAGAAATATCCAACTCATGATTTCAAACTTGTTGATGTAGTTTTTGCTTTGAAAATCTGAAGACATTATTATGGTGAGAAGTGTGAAATTTATACTGACTATAAGAGTCTTAAAAACTTCTTCACTTAGAAGGAGTTGAATATGAGATGGCGTAGATGGTTGGAACTTATGAAGGACTATGATTGCGTAATCAATTAACATCCTGGTAAAGCAAATGTGTCGCTGATGCCTCGAGTAAAAAATCAATGTCATCTCTCTATATCATTCAAAAGTCAAAATTATTGGATTTGTAAATATTGGAGCTTGAAATAGTTCCAAAAGGAAAAAAGAGTAGATTTTTAGCCCTAGTATTGCAACCTATGCTACAAGATAAATTTAATAAATGTCAAAAGATAGACAAGGATTTGAAAAAGTTGAGAAGAAAATTGATGTAGGACAAAGACCAAACATCTCAGTCGCTGATGATGGGATTATATGATATAGAGGAAGGTTGTGTGTGTTGTTTGTTAAGGCCATTAAAGAAGACATCTTGAAGGAAGCCCATATGACTCTTTACTTAGTACACCCAGGTAACAAAAAAATATATAGAGATCTAAAGGAGCATTATTGGTGGTCTAGAATGAAGAAATATCTAGCAAAATTTGTGGCTGAATGTTTAAATCGTCAACAAGTTAAGATTAAAGATCAAAGACTAATAGGGTTGCTGAAACCTTTAGATTCCTGAGTGGAAATGAGAACATCTTACAATGGACTTTGTACTTGGATTGCCTAGAACTTAAGAAGGATTTAATTCCATATGGGTGATTATGGATAAGGTAAACAAGTCAGCCCATTTTCTTCTAGTAAAATCCACTTATACTATGGACTAATATGCTTATTCGTATATCAAAGAGATAGTCAGACTATATGGAGTACCGATTTCAATAATGTCTGATAGAGATCCTAAGTTCATATTTATATTCTGGAAAAGTTTACATAGTGCTATAGGATCAAAGCTTGCCTTTAGTACATCATTTCATCTACAAAGTGATGGACAGTCTAAAAGGGTAATTCAGACATTGGAAGATATGTTAAGAACTTATATGCTTGATTTGCAGGAGAGGGGATACAAAGGTTCCTCTAGTGGAATTTACTTACAACAATAGTTATCAAGTGACAATTAGAGTGGCACCTTATGAAGCACTGTATGGAAGAAAATATAGATCATCAATGCATTGGGATAAAGTTGGAGAACGGGAATTACATGGTCCAGAGATGATACAGAAAACTACTAAGGCAATGGAAAAAATACATGATAGAATGAAGTCAGCACAAAATAGACAAAAAATCTATGCAGACCAAAGAAAAAAAATATCTAAAGTTTACTGTTAGGGATCATGTTTTCTTGAAGATAGCTACAATGAAGGGAGTCATGAGATTTGGGAAAAGAGGAAAGCTAAGCCCAAGATATGTTGTCCCATTTGAAATCGTTGAAAGGGTTAGCGATAAAGCATATACATTGGCCTTACCTCCTTCATTAGCCAGTGTACATGATGTCTTCCATGTGTCCATGCTTAAGAAGTACATTCCAAATCCATCACATGTTTTAAATTATGAGCCATTGGAAATAACTTCTGATTTAGCATATGAGGAGAAACTAGTATAAATCCTTGATAGAAAAGAAAAAAAGTTGAGGACCAAAAAGATTCAATTTGTTAAGATTTTGTGGAGGAATCATTCAGTACAAGAGCCCTCATGGGAAAGAGAGGAAGAAATGTAGAAAAAATATCTAGAACTATTCGGTTTTCAAATTTCAATTATGCCCAATTAACTCATAATTAGCTAGTAATATGCATCTTGCATATCTATGCATTTAGCAAACATGCGTCATTGAATTACAAGTATATAGAAAGCATATTTTTACAAGCATAAGTGCTTATTATTTTTAAGATTAAATCATGCATAAATGTGCTTATATTGATGAAATATGACATTGAATTATTAGTATATGATCTAACATGTTTTTGAAAGTTCTATTGTAGTGAAAAATTCAGTTTCTCAGTTAAGGAATATTGATTTACTAAATAGTTACATATTGATTGGAAAGTATTTTTCCATTTCAAACGCATTCTAAACTGGTTGTTTTGCCTATATATACATTTGAAATAGCTAGATTTGATTAGAATTAGAAGTATGCAAAATGGGGCAATTTGATTGGTTTATTGACTAGATTATAGAAAATTGAGTTACACTTCTTTGTACTTGAGTTAATTGGCAAATTATGAGCTAAATTTTCTTCTTACTTAGCACTCTCTCCACATGTCAAACTATAAAAACATAGCAAAAGCACCTAAGCAACGACCTCCCTTTTGTCCTCAAGCTCATAGAAACTGAAACAAGACTAAAGAAATTCGAATTACACAAAACAGGAAGTTTTCACCATTTTGAGTTTGCAAATCAAGTGTTTTGACCTCAATAGAACCTAACTTCAAGCCTTATAAGATAACACCTATATTTGTGATTTTTATGATGAAATGAATTTCATTTGTGTCATATATGATTATAGATATGGTGAAAGTAAGGTAGGACAGATTTAAGCTTAAACTATGTTAGTTGACTAGGTTGCTTTTCTATTGAAATCTGATCAGTGTTTTATAATTTATTGTCACTATGTTGTTGATTGGATCTTTTAAATTGTCTCTCTTAGGATTAAGAATGATAAATGATAAGAATTACATTTAGCTTGTTAAGTAAATCAAAATTAGGCCATGTTGAATCTTTATTGGTTGTCTAATGAATTGTTCATATGGTGAACATTTTTTATGAATTTCTTTGCAGCCATATTGATATTAAATGTTTGATATTGCTTATAAAATAAAGAAACTTGTTTTGGTCAAGTCATGATGAGACAATTATAAGCTTTTATATTCTTGCTTTATTTTTAATGTAAATAGTATTTATGTTAGAAACCTTATTGTTATGTGTTTATGATAACATGCGACTTTATATTTATTTATTTAAGCATGTTGTATGTTTGAAAATGTACAAAATGATTAAGTTACTCATACTATATTAGACTATGTTCAAAGCTGCTCATACTTTAAGTCGTTATTATTCTCTCTTAATATGTAATGGTTTTTCTTTTCATGACATTGAGAGAATTATTATTGGATAATATTGGGCCTTTTAGCATAACCAAATCTCCTAAAGGATTGTTCTTTTCACTTTAAAATAAATTGGAGTTGAGATAACTAGAAACAACCATTTACCGCTTCATAAGAACTATGTAATCTTACTTATGTTTTAAGGTGTATTGACTGGAATATGGTTATTTGGCATTGAAATAAATTGTTGAAAAACATTCATGATTCATGACATTTATATTAAAACATGTGATATGATTTAAAAAGAAAATGATGTTTTTTTTTTAACTAAAATGGGGGTATGGTGCTTAATTGATAGTCGGATGGGCAAGCGACATGGGTGGGACTGGCAGACCCACCAAAGAGTGGTGAATACTTTAAAGATGAAAATCTAAGATAAGAAAAACCACAAAGAATGACCATGAATACGACAAATACTTGAGGTCTAAAGGCCAAGATAGAAAACTCTACAATAATTCTAAAGTTAAACAATTTCGATACTTAACTAAATTAACACAATCCTCGTAGGAATGATACTCTACTCATTACTTTATTACTTCTATGCGATATTATGCACTTGCAGTTCTCCTAACACACCCAAATGCTAGGGCATTGCCTAGCTGGCACTGTAGTGCCCAAAGTTGGTATTGCAACGATCGACGCTGGAGCTATGTGTTCCATTTTTCACCCTTTTTCATCGGTTTCGAAAAACAATGATCTGCCGACCATTACATGATTAATGATTCCAATCGTTTGGGTCCTTTTTTGGCTTTAAATCTTCAATAATCTTCTAGTCTTGATATTAAATAATATTTAATTGCAAGAAATTAAATTATAAAAAAACCCTAACTCTTAATTAGAGGCAAATAATAATTCTAATAAAAATAAAATTACCCATAAAAAAGAGGTCCTTAAAACCATATAATTAACAACCAAATCCACCTTCCATACATTCACTATTCATCCATGAATAAAATACATAAACATTGACATTAATACAAAGTGTCTACCCCTCACATATATTCAAAATAGAGAATATATATATATATATATATATATGTAAAAAAAATTGTCTATAAGACAATCGCTTAAATTAATATATTCTACAACCGGCTGTAATACTAATTGTTGGCTTTTTAGAACTAGTTTAGCAAAAGAAAATTGTATAAACATGATAAAGGTGCAGAACACATATAACAAAAGAAATTTCAAAACTTTTGTAACACATACTATAGATTATATTAATTTAATGCTAAATAAATATATATAATTTATGCTTATCACTTGAAGTGATTAGAATGAGAAACTTTCTACCAAAGACTACCATTCTCTAAATGAAACCACTGTCTTCCTTGCCTAATCCTCGATACCAGATGAATTTATGTGTGGGCGTAAGAAGGAATTAAGGATTTCTAAGATCCCTCTATGAAGAACTCTTTTTCCATCTTGTTTGCTCGCTATACACTTACGATATTTAATAGAATTTTTGTAGTCTCTCCAAGACTCTTAATTATATATCGCTAATGAATAGAAAACGCCTCTATTTGAAGAGAATAAGAGACGCAATTAATTTTAAAAGCTTCCTTTATTTTAATTTTAAATATCAAATATTTAATGAAAATAAAAGAGACGAATTTCCCTCTCCTTATACTACATGTGGCACCATACACAAAGAAACTCTGTGCATGTGGCTCCAATCTCCTTCCAATAAAGGAAGGAATACTGCTTATCACCGAAACTGATTTGTTTCCAAATTTAAGTTTCTAATTTTAAATCAAATCACATTATCCAAAAATACAAAGTGCTAAATATGGAAAATTGGTGAACAAGCTTTGAACTGCATAGGGAACTTTTTTCTATGCCTATGTGCACCACACACAATGGGTAGGACTCATCATATTTTTTTGAAACTAATTATAATTATTATAAAATACTTATTATTTAATAATTATAAATTAATTCATAATTAATTTATTCTAAGTGATATTTAATTTAGAATTCCACAATTCTAATTTAATTAATTAAACAATAATTTGTCTTGTCCAAACAGTGTTTACAAGGACGGTGGAGGGGACTATTTCAAGGTCCAATAAAACTAATATATTAATTGTACTAATTAATTTATATGTTACTCTTTTATTAATTCCAAAATTGCCCCACTAAAATTTAGAATTGCACTCTTAAAGTTATAGATATAATCACTCATTTCTTAAGTTGTTAATTTGACATAGTCATTGTGTATAAATTGATCTATTATAAATAATTCATAACTAGACTTGATAAAATCCATTTACCTCAATAATTGCTTCTTTATCCTTTTGTGTCGTTGATTTTCTAATGAATAATAAATTCATAAATTGAATCATGAATTAAGCACTTATATTATTCAAGATTTGAATCATACTCAAGAAAATTATATATCTGCTTTTCGTTAGACAAGGAATGGATTCCATATTAAAATATCAATATTTCTGGCTATTTACTTCACTAGGCCTCCAAAATACAAGAGATAGAATTAGTTTTCAAATCTATACCGAGTAAATCAAAAGACATAATTTTATAAATAAGATTCTACAAATAACTCAAAATTAAGGTCATCTTATATATGATCATAAGTTGATGTGATAAAAACTTGTTATATTTAAAGGAAATTATTAGCTGTTCATATCATATCATATCCTAGTCCTGTATAATCTCATTATGTATAGTGTACTCATTTAATGACTCACTACAATAACGGGTCGAATAAGCCCGTTCCACTCTTAATGAAAATGATATGCACTGGTAACACTCAATTAAAGATTTCATAATTTAATTGAATAATTAATTATATATTATTGACCATTTTAATTATTATCCTTGAATATTATCCTCTTGTATATAACAATTATATACAATATTTAAGGTCACATAAATAATTATAAAATTTTAATAATATTCATTGTATTCCAAGATATATGCACTCAATTTTGATGAAAATTTCACTTTATTTGTTTATAAATGTCCTTAAAAAAACATCATATATTTTGAAAGCATATATCCTAACATCGTCATCATCCTTACCATGTTAAATCTGGTTGCTACCGCCACATGCACAGCTGGATCCCACCATTGTAGTCATAGGTAGTTAGCTCATCGTCATCATTCCAACCTTGAAGTGGCTCAGTTTGAGTTCTGACAATAGCTACAACCTTTCTCATATTGGGGAGAAATTACCGCTCTCGATCAAACTAGATATTTCATGAGAGAAGAAAGATGACAATAGAGGAGATAAAGTTCAATCTGGACTTTGATGACCACCCAAGTCTTGGCGTCGCAATGCCCCTACCCCCTCCCCCAACAAGTTCAGGTGTCACAATGCCTTCACCCACGTGGTTTCAACATCGCAGCTTCTCCAATAGTGCCCTTCAATCTGATCTTGTTTTGGGTACAAATATTTTCATTTTTAGGTTGAGGTGTGATGTTAGGCTTTGATTGGGAGAAATTTTAACTCTCATGTTGTGCTCATTTTTCTTCCTTACAGTTAAGAAACCAGAAAATTGCACGAAGAGCCAATCACAAAGCAAATGAGCACATCTATTCTTAAGCCATGGACGACAAGTTAAACATAAATATTATTAGAATATGTTTCTTATGCTGAGATTATTTATGTTTGAATTTCATTTGCACTGGAAATTTGGAGATTTTAGTTACTAAATCAAGCGGGCAGATCTATTCTCACACAATTTTCTCTGTTTTTCCTTTATATTTTATTTTTTCAATTTTTATCTTAAACTTAAAAGACCATCAACGCCCCTAAAATAAAGCCACGTACAAGTCACACATTTAAAAGCTGTTCAAATTTTAATTGCAGTTATCAAAAGGACCAACAGTGTAACACATTTACATATTCAAGAGGTCAATTGCTAAAATTTTTAGTTTAAAAACCATTTTGCGAAACACAAAAATTGACAGGAGTCCTATACAAAAAAGCCTTTTTTAAAATGAAAGTACATCAGATTTTAAGCTATTTAGAACTAGGTAGGCCATATCCAAAACCAAATTGTCTTAAGATTGACGAGATATAACACAGTCATTAGATAACTAAATTTTTTGGTGATATAACTCTCCAACATCAATGTTAAGCGGAGGTACCGTTAACCAAACACACACACATAAAGAGACCATACATAACAAAGAAAAGCACGTAGAAACTGCTTTCACAGTCGAATCCTTTAAAGGCCAAGTTATAACGTCCATATATGCAAAGACTTTTCTCAATAATCTTGTACAGTTCAGTGATTCATAACAAATTTCCATATCCATATGGAAATCTTTACAAGGTTCACATAGAGGATCTTGTGAAAATGTAGACTTCGTCGTACCCCCTCCTGCAATTGAGATCGATAATTCATAACATGAGATAAAAAGAGAGATTTGGAAACCAATTAATAAGCCAGTTCCAAGATCATTTTGGCCGTACCCTGCTTTCCCACAATATGTAGGACTATAATTGTAAATAAGGTTGTCAAGCACTTTCTGAAGAGGTGGTCTGTTTAAAGACTTCCTCGCTTCACTGCACGACAAATATACAATTAAGGTAAGCTTTGGCTTTCTAACTATTACACCAAGAAAGACATTTAAGAAACATCATTTTTAGTTATGCCTATTGTTTTCCTTGAGACATTGGTCTTATTCTTTACTACACACATTGGTTCTAAACTGAAAACCATGTGAAGAACAAAGAAAATATTGCAAAAATATGACAATATTGGTCTTGAAAATTTGTCATGTTTTTTTAAGCTCTGAGCCTGTTCTGAAGAGACAGACAAGCATCTCAATGAAAATTACTTCCAACAAATATTCAAATGGCGAAGGGATTGTCCCTGCCCAGAAAACAAGTCTAGAGGCAAAAGAATAGAGTGCAGAATATTATCCCTGACTATCAGTATATCTCTAGGTTCTGACCTGACCAAAAAGTTGGCTACATGCTGGGTCACGTGAATGGCATCCTCAGAGTGCGGAATCTGTGTCAAGCCCCACTCGAAAGCATTTTTCTGCAGAATATACAACCTGTTAGAGAAAGAGATATTCAAAGACAAGGACTTGGATAGTATCTTTGCGCACCATAGACTAATAGTTGCAATTTGCTGAAGCTGTAGTCTGTAACACTTGCGCAAAATGTAACCTTACTGATTTTGGAGATATCTGACACTTAACCAAATAGTCTCTAGCACCACTAGAGCTAATAACTCATTTGGCTCTGCTACCAACAATTTTTTATTCAAAAATTGGGAGAAGAAAGAAAGCTTGAATATATTATACTTTCTCGAACATTGAGTGCACCAGAACATTCAAATCCACCTCTTGTTTATATAAGCTTTCAACTCTATTTTTTGATGATTAAAACTTCTAATTGCTGATCCAATTATAAGGGGAAGAAATGGCTACTGTAGTGATCTTGGTGACAACTAAAAATGACAGCAAACGGACTAGGATAAAGGATGATTGGCAAGAGTAAGTGGTCACAAGAACAGTGTCAAATGGGTTCAAGCATGATACAGGTGGAGGCTGCGGCGGAGCCGCATACTGTTGAGTGGGGGCATGTGCCCTAACTCAACTTTTGAAGTTTTGATCTTTTACCTTAAACTTTTCTAAAAATTATAATTGTATCCTCATTTTACAAGAAAAATTATAGTTGCCCCCACTAAAATTTTAAATTTATATCATTGTGCCCCTATTTAATAATCAAAACATGTAACTATGCTTGTATGCAATAAAATCTATTAGTACTTTTTAACATAGTGTCCCCACTGACAAAAAAGTCTGGCTCCGCCACTAGGTGGAGGTTCTATATAAACTTTACAATATTTTTGGCTCCTCTTGCTTGTTCAAAAATCATTGAACTCCAGAACCATCTATTGTATAGCCAAGATAAAACATGTAAGCAGGATTTCATGATGCAAAACAAATTGGTCTCACCAAGGACATCAAGAAGTTAAGCAAATCAGTAGTCTCATGGTCATAGCAACAAAGAATAAATTTGTAACCCACGTAAAAAAAAAAAGAGACGAAAGAACTCTTGATCAATAAGAAAATGGAACATTATAAAAAGGCGCAGTTAACTAAAATATATTTCGTTACAGGGAGGGGCAACCCTTCCTCCTTATCCACCAACTTTCTACCATCTTTCCACCCATTCTAATTCAATGGACGACTAAAATTAATCTTAGAAGATATCAAGAAACCTTAAAGTAGTTTTTTATTCTTGTATAATGCGTCAAACTTCTTGCTCCTTTATTTATCTAATCACTTTCATTCAATTTACATACTACTGCCATGCTATTACGTTGCAAAACAAATTCAAAGGCAAATGGGAATGGGAATGGGAATGGGGAACAACCAAAGTGTGAACAACCAAAGTGTGAACGTTCAAAGAACAGGAAAGAATGATTAGTGGTGTTCATGAATTATACTCGACATACTGAAACAATGTGTATAATGCATGAATAACACAATATTGTAATACCTCTGGATGCCATTGAAATGCAGTCACGGGATAGTTATGTGCATGAACTGTGGAAATGTAGACCTGAAAATAACGTTAAACGTTGGGCAAATAAGAATTATTTAAGCAAAAACAGAACTTTTCTACAATAAATTCCTTTGAATATGACATGATTTTGAACTAAGGATGGCACAAGAAAACTACTTTCAGTACCTTATTATCTTCATCGGAACTGGTTGTCAATACCTCAAAGAATTTACAGAGATCACGGTTCTCCTGAAATCTTTCTGGTGAGATACCATACTGTAGCATCAAGAACTTAAATTAGTAACGATGAAAATATTGTTTAATTTGCAAGAAATGTATACAAAATTAATACCAAACAAACTAAATTGAGTATTGAAATTCAATGAATAAATCATATTTTGCTATAAAGATAGAGAAAACTTTTGAAGAACTCGAACTCACTTTATGGTTTTGCATGACAAGACAATCTGTACTCAACTTTCTAAGTAAATCTGGAGGAAATCTGCAAAGATAATGAGTATAAACTATGGCCCAAAAGAGCTTTGAGTAGGTGTGAAGAATATGCTCACAAAGGAATGTATTATTTGCTCCTATTAGTGTCAAATCCAATATATGAACTCTGAAAAAACTGAAAAAATCACATACCTCTGAAATACAGTTCCTTCAATATTCACGTTCTGCATAAACTGTAGGGTAGATGCCATATCTGATGCACTGAATGATTCGAGAATTTTGTTGTTCTATAATCAAAAACAAGTTTTTCAGCCATGCAATCACAGAAGATGCTAAGAAAAAGAAATATTGAAGCAATTTCTTATGAAAAGAATCCATAAGCTAAGAAAACATTCACCGTTAGTTGAAATGACATTCAAAACCAATGGACTAGTATTGACCTAGCAGACCAACAAAAGAAAAGTTATTTGCCAAAGAAAAACAAAAAAAAAAATGAAAACAAAAGAGAGAAAATTCTGTTGTTCTACAGTTTTGTATCGGATGGATAGATGCTTAATCAGCCCGCTGACAGGATATTTTCCAACTGGATTCCGAGAAGCAGGAATAGCAAAGAAACAGCCCCCCAAAACAAAAACAAATGATTTAATAGTGTTTATTTTAGAAAAGAAACAATCAAACGGTTTCTTTGTTCTCCTTATAACAAATGAACCACACAAAAGAGTCATCAGCAGGATATAGTGAACAAAATTAATAGCAGCAAGTTAGATATTCCTCCATTCAGGTTAAAGATTGAGTTACCAAACAAGAATAGTTACTCTTTCCAAAACAAAGATGACTTACCTTGCTGATAATCATTGTTAGAATTTCAAAACCTAAGCATATGGCATATAGTGGGAAATATTCTCCAGCGTCGTTCTTTTCCAAAACTTTCTGCGAAAAACAAATCATAGGATAGCGTCACTTGAAGAGCCTACAACTCAAAGTCCAAAACTTTGGATTTTCTTTCTTTAAAACTTCAAATAACAAGAGTTTGAATAACTTTTTTTTACCAAAGCAGATTGAAATACTGCCTTGTCTGAACTGAATTTCCCTTTCCAAATTGAAGTCAAAGAAATTTCATTTTGATTGGGTTACTAAGGCTCAGAATGCCCACTCTAGAAATATGCACCACTAATTACAGAGTGTATCAAAATGTTACACACATCCACCAGGTACATGAAATACCTTGAAAATTCTCTCAATAATGTCATAGTAGGGACCAGTTTTAGCCCACCCTCCAGTGAACAGTACTCCATTGACCAGATTAAGCTTCTGCAATGTAGCTGAATTCTATTAAGCAACTGAAAAAACTTGGACAGGACAGATTATCGCCAAAACTAACAGAAGTAACAGAATATATAAGGTAACACGAGGGAGTTGTTTCGAAATAGGACTTTTTTTTTCATGAATTATTAATCTCAAATTAACTTAGCAATAAGAATATCTAACGAGAACGGATATGCAAAAAGTAGGATAAATAGGGAACTAAGATAATCATGTCACTCAGATTGTATTATCTTTATAATTCTGAAAAAAAAAATCTCTTTATTATTAGATTTTAATTCATCTCATTTTTACAGCCTTTATCCTAATTGTCCGTCTATAAATAAGCTTGGTTATGTTTCCCTAAAGAAATTAAAAACTTGATTATGCTAACAGCGCAGACTTTCGTTGACTGGATTTTCAGACCATTGAATTATTCCCTCCCTTCATTCTATTTCTCCTTGCCTAATTCTTCAATTCTATTTTATCATTTCTCTACCCACCTGAATCCAATTATAGAAATTGTACAGATTATAATCTATACATATTTACACACACGAGTATATACACATACGTACATATATACAACACATATGCATGAAGACTTACCTGGAATATGATTTCGGGAGGCTCGTTATATATAATAGGAATAACGCGAGCTCCAGCGGACTCAACGAACTTCACGTAGGAGGCGGCGATGTAAGAGGCAGTGGAAGCGTTGCTGAGTCGGCCGGAGGCGCCGTCGCCGGGATGGCTGATGATGCCGATGACAGGGCGGTAGTTGAGCTTGGGGTCCGGCGCCGGACACCTAGGCGGCGAGTCGCGATCGAGTTGACCCGGAAGGAGGAGCACCTCCGGTTGGGCGGCCTTAGCGGTGGCGGGTCCAAACTCCTTCGACAATGAAATAAGGAACGGAATCCAGAGGTAGCTCCACATCTCGGCGAGGCGAGAGGCTGAAGACGACGGAGACGGAGGCGACGCGTCGGCGGTAATATCGGCGGCGACGGCGGCTGAGGAAGAATGAAGTATGAGGTCGGTGGACTTGCCGGTGGGGGAGTTAGAGTGGAGGTGGGAGGGCATCGGTGGAGAATGGAGATGAAAAGCGAGGGTTTGTTAGGTGAGAGCTTGGGTATGGGCCAGGGTTTGGCATGGAGGAGAGAGCAGAGAGAAATTGACGAGGATCTGAAAATGTGAGAGAAATGAAGAAAATTGCGCGAGAGAGAGGGGCTACTTAAAAGAGTATTTAGGGAGGACGGTTGTAAGATTGAAAACGACGTTGAATGGTGGGGTCTAAAGCCTGGAGGGGGTGGAGATTCATGTAAACCTTTATGAATATGCAGCTTGCAGCTGGGGCCCACCCTCCAAGCCACCTCCCGTGTGTGGATATCGTCGAACAATGTTGAGGGAAATCTCCTGCTCGTTTGGTTAATTGAATGGAATTATATTGGCCTGTTTATTGTTGTTTTTAAAATTTTTAAAAATATTTTTGAATATTTTAAAGATAAAATTTTTGAAAATATTTTTATTGTAATTTTTTAAAAAAAATTTATTTTTAAAATAAAATATTTTTACTTATTTTAAAAACAATACCAACGGTTTATTAGTTTGAACTTTTTTGTTTGAACAAAAAAATCTAAATCGTATAGTTTAAACAATAATTTAAACTAACATTTAGATGTGTGGTTAAAGTATTAATTTGAACATGATATCTAATTTGAATTTATGTTTAAATGTGTATTGAAAACTTTAGTTATATGAAAAAATTATTTAATTAAAGAATAAATATAAAATATGTAAAAAAAGGTTTTTTCATTAAAAATAATATGAAATTATAAATATAAATATATAGGAGTGAAATTATTGCTCAATTTTAGTTCGAAATGTTGAAATGGAAGGGGTTTAAATTTTAAGTAGGACAGTTTAACTTAGTTTGAACTGTTAGTTTAGTTCAAATTAAATGCTTTATCAAACCTCAATTTAAACTGTAATAGTAGCTCAAACTGAGCGGAACTAGACTAAACCAGTCAAACAAATAGGGTGTCTGTCTTTTGCTTATTTAATTGAAAAGTTCTCATCTGTAGACTTTTTTTTATCATCTGATTTGCTAGAGATGTTTAGATAAGCGTTATTAGGGTGCTTGGGAGAGTGTTTCTAACACAAACACTACAATAAATTTGAGATTATACAACCTTTATGTAACGACCGTTTCTCAAAAACCATCATGATAAGGAAAAAAAACACGGTAAGTTACGCCCGCAAAGACAAAAACCATCATGGTATTGGCGGGAGCTACCACGATGGTTTTTATAAAAACCGTCGTGGAAGGTGTGCATGTTTGAAATTTTTAAATTTAACCCTTAAGTTTGGCATGAATAAAATTTTAATCTTTCACGACGGTTTTTATAAAAACCGTCGTGGAAGGTTTGAATATTTAAAATTTTTAGTATCCTATCCAATTTAACCTTTCATGACGGTTTTTATAAAACCATCGTAGAAGGTTTTGTATATTTGAAATTTTTAGTAGCCTGCTAAAATTTAATCTTTCACGAAGGTTAAATTTGAGTGGGAATCTAAAATTTTCAATGCTCGGGGCCTTCTACAACGGTTTTAGACCTTTCTCGACGGTTTTTATAAAAACCGTCGTGGAAGGCCTTCCACGACAGTTTTAGACCTTTCACGATGGGTTTTAGTAAAAACCGTCGTGGAAGGCCTTTCACAACGATTTTTACTAAAAACCATCGTGAAAGGTGCAAGGCCTTCCACGACTGTTTTTGAAAAAATCATCGTGGAAGGCCTTTCACGACGGTTTTTACTAAAAACCGTTGTGAAAGGTACCGAGGCTTCCACGATAGTTTTTAGTAAAAACCGTCGTGAAATGTTTTACATGTTTGAAATTTTTAGTAGTCGTCAAAATTTAATCTTTCACAAAAGTTAAATTTGGCTGGAAAACTATAATTTTCAAACCTCGAGGCCTTCCACGACGGTTTTTATAAAAACCGTCGTGGAAGCCTTTCACGACGGTTTTTAGTAAAAACCGTCGTGGAAGGCCTTTCAGTAAAAACCGTCGTGAAAGGTGCAAGGGGACCTTCCACGACGGTTTTTAGTAAAAACCGTCATGAAAGGTGCAAGCCTTCCACGATGGTTTTTGTAAAAACCGTCTTGGAAGGCCTTTCACAACAGTTTTGACTAAAAACTGTCGTGAAAGGTACCGAGGCTTCCATGACGGTTTTTAGTGAAAACCGTCGTGAAATGTTCTACATGTTTGAAATTTTTAGTAGTCGCCAAAATTTAATCTTTCACCAAGGTTACATTTGGACGGAATACTAAAAATTTCAAACCTTTGGACCTTCCATGACGGTTTTTATAAAAACCGTCGTGAAAGGTACCGAGGCTTCCACGACGATTTTTTAGTAAAAACTATCGTGAAATGTCCCACATGTTTAAAATTTTTAATATCCCACCAAAATTTAATCTCGCGCCAACGACATGGCTTTCCCTATTTATTCAAAATTTCTCTAACTCAAACCCACTAACTCTCAAACCCCTTTCTCTCTCTAACTCCTCTCCCATGACCTAGCCACTGACGAACCCAACCCCCACGGCATTCCACCGACTTTGACATTCCTCTATCACTCTCTCCATGACCTACCTAACAAACCCGATGCCATTGGCCACCGTTCATCCTCATCCCTTGACATTCTACCGACTCCATCATCGTTCGACTCGTCCTTTGTCGTTCCACTAACTCCATCGCCTTTAGTAAATTTTAAACCATTACTTTTAGTTTTAGTATTATTGTTAGTTCTAAACTTAGCATTATTTGGTTATTTTAGTGTTATTTACCTTTAGTTTTAGTTTTAATATTAGTTATATTAATTTGTTTTTTGCCATTTAGTATATGTTACTTGTATTTGGTGTTTAAAAGAACTTTGAATAACATTTAGCATTTTCGTGTGAGAATAGGTTACTTTTTATGTGTTTGTGATGCCTAAGTATTATTGTGATACCCACCATATGTTTGGAGATTTTT
>CAMOHE010030459.1:0-11598 GCA_946598075.1 Artocarpus hirsutus | reverse complement strand
AATTCTCTCCCGCTCCTCAATTAATTTGATGCCTATTTATTCAACCATCACCACTCTCTTCTCTAGTTTCTCATTCTCTCCTTTCTCACTTCAATTTCCAACTAAAAACACAAGGCATAAAGCTCTCTTTGCAACCACGACAACTATAATTTTCAGCCACGTTTGAAGTCGTTTTGGAGTCAATACAAGCTTAATTTTTAACCCAAACTTTGGTGTTTTTCAAAGGAGTTTTGAGGTAGGTTTTTTTTAATTCAAACTTGGTTTTAGTATGTGTTTTCTCCATGTTTAATGCATGATTTTTGTGTTCCAAGTTCATGCAAATTTCTAATTATGTTAGCATACATATTTGAGCATTTATGAACAAAAACTTGAGTCCTAAGTTGAAACCGACAACTAACCTTTATTTTAGTTTGATGATGATTTTGAACTCATGTGAATATGTTTATTATGATTATATAATGCATGTTGTATATTTTAGAATGGTTTTGAGATGTTAAACAAGAATAATATGCTTTGGGTTAAAGAGAAACTTAAAATTCCATAAACCTTGTATTATCTTTATGGGCAGTAGCTTTTTCTTAAAATTCTGGGATTATATGAAAATGAATTTAATAAATTGGTTTACATATTTTAAAAGTAGACATCTTAAGCTTTTTAACGAGCTATCATGAGCCTAAATTGGAGTTATATTTTATTTTCTATGAATTTTTCAATTCTCGGGTTGAAAACTAGTAAACCTACCAACGGCAGTATATCACCCGTCTACCTTAAGTAAACCACCCAATAACCCATGTGCTAATTGTAGATAGTGAACCCAACTTTGTTCACCTTCTAATCCCTGATTGTCTTGCAACCTTTCTAAGACTATCCTAAGTGATTTATAAATCTTATTAGAGACTAACATATATAGATTCATTTATGGATGTGGATACATGTTGTGCTTTAGTTTTAATTGTCCTTATGCACACCTTAGGATCAAGGGTGTGTGGAGCTTACGTTAATTGAATTCAGAGATTAAAGGATTGTTGAGAAGCTTGAAAGGTAGAGATTCTATTACTCATCTTTTGTGAGGTTTTTATGGAATTTAAATTGATTATTTTACCACAAGATATATATATCTATGTTGAACTACTATTATATGAGAATCACATATTGAACTATGACATGAACTCGCCTTGTATTGATTAGCGAGGAACATAATGAATTAACATATGTTGTTATAAGATGAAAAGCATGGTTAGGAAGATTGACTCTTTAAATGATGATTAAATATTGAGAACATGGTGAAACGTGAAGAGGGCGGCGATTACGTCCTTGGGCACGAATACCCTAAAAGATAAAATAGGGGGAAGGTGATGACGGTTACGTCCTTGGGCACGAATACCCTAAAAGATAAAATAGGGGGAAGGTGATGACGTTGCCTTGGGTCGAAAGTCTCAGAACGCACTATACAGGAATCGACTTGGTGAGGACTCGGGGCTTGATGTCCCCTCACCGGAATACCCTCGGAATGTTTGGAGGGTGGCCAAGCACGCCCATTTGGGTTTCGATAAGTTGAGTAATACTTTATGTAATGTGAATACCTAGGAATAATGATGAATGTGAATATTATATATATGTATATGTATGAAACTTGATAATGATTAACTATGGTATCCACGGAATATGATCATAATAAATCTCATAATCTGGTATATGATGAAAACTAACTAACCATGCAGGTTTAATGTGGTAAGAATAAAACCTTAAGGTGAGTAATAGTTTTCCCTACTGAGCATATTGTCGCTCATTCCCTGTTATGTTCATCTTTTCAGGACTCACTAAGTGTGAGGTGGCTACAAGAAAAACAATTGGAGAAGCTATGTAGCTATATTATGTTGGGATTGCTTTGAATGCAAAGAATGATCATCATGATAATGTAAGCATCCATTGTTACTTTCTGTGACTGTATTAAGATTTGTTGAGGGTTGAAATGATGATGATGACAGTTGTATATTATTAAAATTTAAGGTGCTACATTAAACTGTGGTTTATTTATTTGATTATGTTTTTATTTTAATTTGAGAGTTTTTATTTAAGTCCCGGGTAAATTACTTTAATGATTTATATTTATTTTCTAATCTTTATTTTATTTAATAAAAACTGTTAACCCCCACTTAGGGGCGTTACAACGTTTTTGCCCCTCGAACCAAAAACGACAACTTTATACCAAAATGTTCAGTTTTTCACAATGAATAAAACTTACAAAAGCACTATGGTTGAATTCCAAACATTTCTTAACATTTTCATTTCTTGAAATTTTGTGCCCAAAATTTCGTAAAATTCATAACTTCTAAACCAGGCAGAATTTTAAGAAATTATCTTAGTGTTCCTAGCAGTTTCGACGAGTTCAACAACTTTCGTGTTGTAACTTTTTTGAAATTTCAATGTTTAGGGGGACTTTTTAGCTGATTTTTAAATCTGTCGAGAATAACTTTTCTTTGCAATTTAGTCCCTTTTGAAATTTCACTAAAACCCTTATTTTCTTCTTTCCATCATCATTATCATCAACATATAACATAAAACAACCATGCCATATTGTCTATATTACATGCTATGGCTTAAACATTTCATCAAACACTTTATATATATTAAAAAAAACATAAACTTTTCAAGTATAAAGTTTAGAATTTACCTAAACTTTGCAAAGCTCAAAAATTTGTCATGTATTTTCCTCAAAACCATGACAAAACTCAATCAAGGCCCATCCATAATCCTGAATAAAAGCCACTAAAATCCTCAGAAAAAGTTTAGAAATTTACCTCCAAAGTTTGCAAAACTTTGCACCAAAACATTAGGGCTTACCTTAAGCTTGATTTAGAGGCTTGTATCCATCAAACTTTGATCGAAAAATTGCCCAAGGGGCTGCAGGGTCCATGGGGGAAAAGATGGAAATTTTTTCTTTTCTTTCTTTCTTTCTTCCTTTCCTTCCTTTCTTTCTTCCTTTTCTTTTTCTTGCATGGTGGAGACCAAATGGTCTCTTCGATAATGAGTAATTCACCCTTTTTTTCTTTTCTTTTTCCTTTTTTTCCTTTTTACAAAAAGTGGTGGTGAGTCACCTTAGTCATCAATTAGGTTACTTTGGATGGCCAATGTGATTGGGCCACATTTCATGGTGTGGTGGCCCAATCAAAATCCATTGAGTGTCCATCAAGCTTTTTACACAGTCCATGTTTATACTGACAGTATTTTTTTTATACTGCTGGTATTCTTTTTCATATAGTTCATGAGGTTCCATAACCTCCCATACTTGTTTACATTCATCACATAATATAATTCCAATATTATCTCACTTTGTACAGTCTAAATTTATACAGATAGTACTGTCGGTATATTTTCTATACTGCTATAACATTCCTTATTCATCCATATTCTTCAAACAATATTATTCCTATACTATTTTAACTTAAACAGTCTAATTTTTGTACTGCTTATCCTTAAATAGTCTAATTCTTACATTGTATTACTTTTACAGTGTAATTTTTATACTGTATAATTTTATCAGTGTACTTTCTCACACTGTATTATTCTAATATTGTATAATTTTTTATGTTATTATACAGTATTTTTCTCCTTAAACTATATTTTTTGTCTTAATATAATCCTTAACTTAATGCATTTTTAATGTACTCAAATGCTCAGGTGTTACACATTTTTTGTGTGTTGTTTTTGTTCTGTTTGTAATATTGGAGGTGGTTTTTCTATCTCCAAACTTGTTTTATATGGTTTACCTGCTTAGGAGAAGCGGGGTTTGTAGTTATATTCAATTAGATCTATATATAGTTTGGGTCGTTTTTGTCTCCACTTGAAAGGAATTAGGCTTAGTTAATGGGTTTTATCAATCGATGAATCGCTGTAAAGAGCCTTGGTCAAGTTCTTTGTTTGGTGGTGTCGAGTAGGTATTCCCCTTTTTTGGCTTTGACACCTGTTATTTGTTCCTTTACGCTTCATTCTCTGCATTGGTAGATCCAGTATCAGTTGAGGATAGATTGTCTTTAATAGATGGCTTAAGCAACTTTGTTTGTACTTTTTTTAGTTTAAATAAAATTCATTTTTCAAAAAAAAAAAAAGGACCAATGACCCTTAAAATGATTAATGCATTAGTCAATAGATCATGTCAATCAATAATTAACCATGTTAACTGACATTGGTTAAAAACTGATTGATATTCATCAATTAGTAATTGCCACCAAATGAATTATCCATTTTTTAATTTAAACAACTATTTTCCTAAGTTTACAAAGTTTAGAGCATTTATTAAAACAATGCTTTAATAAAGGTCCTTTTTCCACGTATACCAACTTAAAATTATCAATAAATATCATTAGATTATAAGATGTTTGGTAAATATAGTTACAATTAATGATTGGAGCAAATTTTAGTTAAAAACACTTTTTATTCTGCATTGTAACAGCTTTTTGCTTTTGGCTATAACTGTTCAAAGCTTACACCTTCTATTAGTTAAAACCAACTTGTTCTAATTAAGAGTTAAACATCCTGTTAATATCATGCATTGTACCACAAAAGACGTTATCAAGAAGGATGTTTTTAATTTGGCACATGCATTTGCAATTACGAAGTCTAAGAAATTAGCTCTATCTCTCCCCTAAAATGATTTTCAATGCTGAAATTCATTTCTTTCACACTTTCACCAATTTTCTCCCCCCAAATGTTACTTTAGTTGCTATTTCACTCCATTTTCCCTCTCCTTTCCCCTTCCCTCATTAACCATAGCATCAAAATTAGAACAAGGGTCGTTATAGGGCAGAATGGAGGCACTGTAAAAAGTTAATACACGGTCGAAAATGTCAAAAATCATTCATATGTAGATAATAATTGTCTGGGACATATTTAAAGTGCTCCGATTAAAGTTAATTAGATCAAACACATAAATCATTATTACGACACTTCTCATATTAATTTTAAGCTAATTTTTAAAGAAAAAATATACAGAAAATAAACAACTAGGACAATTTGAGCAAGTTTAAAGATTAACAAACACAATTTTGTATTAATTCGAAAAATGGACAGGAGGATTAACCTACAATAATAGCAAAGATAACGGTGATAACTCGACCAAACATTACAGATACAATTAAAATCTTTTATTACTTTTAGCCATTTGAAAAACGAGTTTGAACCAAAGAATCTTGGTTCAAACTCATTTCACTACATTATTTTTCCCTGCAAAATTCAAAGTGATACATTACAAACTCAAACTTCTTCTGTTAAAACTCATTTCCCAAACACAGAATATAACCATGTATAATGCAGAATGTAGCTATGTACAAACAGGAATTTTTAGAAGGTTTATGTTTGATTTAAAGTGAGGCACAAAATTAGCGTGGTTTCTAATTTCCAGGTGAGTAAAAGTTATTAATTAGCAGATAAATAAAGCGCCATGATGCATAAAAGAATTGTACACAAATTTCATTTGGTTAGAGCTTAGAACAAGTGAAGAACTAACAGTTTCTAATGAAAATTCCACAGGTTCATCTCCAAGAACAATATCCGTGCCAACATCTGCAATTATCTGTTCTATGATTGTACAAATCCGGGTTTGTCATTGGAAAAAGAAGCCACAAGAAGCCAAAAAATCCAGCTAAAAATGCCACGCTTACTATTCCTGAAAACGTTGACGAAATATGATGAAATATACCAACCAATTATGAACATGGGAACACATAGAGCAGTAGGAAGCTCAAAAAAGGAGGACATAGATGCGCAATTGGAAATTTATCAACAGAGAGAAACAATAGAAAAAGATTTGTAATCAGATAGATGATTTTGATTATCATCAGTCAGTCATGTATGCGAAATTTCACCAAACGACTTTATCGTTGTACCTTTATGCCTTGAGAAAAGAACAGGAAGACCCATATAATTGCAACATATATGAGCTACTAATGGAGCTAGAAGATGTCCTGCATGCATAAATTAAACATTGCATGCATCAACAAAATATCAAAAGAGGTATCACAAGAAAAGAGAAACAACAATGAAGAACCCGTTGTAACAATCTAGTTAATGACACAAATTTAGACAGTGACCTTTATATGAGGAAAGTCTCCGCTTAGGCAATTGATCAGTTCAATAAAGTTCTTAATTAAATGGGATCTAAATTCTTATTCTAATTTCATGTGACCAGAAATCAGTGCCCTCTGAAAAACGATGCTGGTATGGTTTATTATAAGATATCATGAAAGCAGTGAATGGACCACAAAAGAAACAATCAAAACCACCCTTTTCATAATACTTGTGACTGGACAATATATGATCTATTAGTTATCACATACCAGTTCGAATGAAAAGGAAGGATGCATATGATCCAAAGACCAGAGTGTAGCCAAGCTGAAGAGCTGAAACGACATTTAACCCGTTGAACATGATCATGTTGGTAGTATTATAACACTTGTTCTGTACTTTAAAAAGGAAAAAAGAAAAAAAGAGAAGCAAAGCAACATTTCTTTTCAAATGTAATTTTGAAAATTTTGGAGAGTGTTTGGGAACCAAGTTACAACTTGAAGTCGAAACTTAAACACTACAGCATTTGAGAGCTTTACACTATATATAATTTTGCTTCATTATAGTAGTCGGAACTTGGTTCCAAAACACACCCTTGTACATGCCTAACGCTACCTATTCCCAGGTTAAATTCTGAGAACCTGCATCAATACAATGCCATTAATCGAAAGATCATACCTACAGCTGAGGAAGCTTTAATCAAGTTATAGTTTGGCCTGCTGTAGACCTCCATTATATGATTCAAATGTGCTGCAAGAAAAAGAAAAATATCAACACAACAATACTAGTTCGTCTCAAAGTTCAGCCATGTCAAACAGAAAAGACAAGAAAGTATTGTATGTTAGACAAGCTGATGCACAGAGAAGAAATGCAAAGCAATACAACTATTTGGAAATTCCAAAGATCGACCAAAATAAATTTTGAAGTTGTAGGATTTCATTCACTGCAACTTCTTAAAAAAAAAAAGAATGAAAGGCTTGAGACAAAACTGGAAAAGCAAATCAGTATACAAATAAAAAATTAATGTAGAAGGAGCACAATATGACAGGTTTTGCATTAACATTTTATTCTTCACGTTTTCTAGAGTCAAGAAGCAAACCCAAACTGTTACTTTAACAAATGGGTTTTGGTGTCAAACATATAGAGATAATAATGTTCTGCATTTTTTTTCCCTTCTTGCAGTCATTTGACTCATTGCTTCGACAGAGGCTAAGGCAGCCATTTGTCTTCAAATAATACGAAGCAACAATACAAAATTACATGAAAACCTTTTTTCCAAGAAAAATAAAAACATCTAACCACTTTGTGTTGAGCAGGTAAACTCTAAATTTCATGATTTTTCACTTCTAAACTATAAGAAATTCTAGTAGATGCCAAATCCAGAGCTAACTTACTTACCCAAGCTGAAGAAAACAGGACACATAAATATTACTGTATGTATTTTGAAACCTCCACATAGAAGTAATGGTATCATACATGCTCTAAATACCAACTCCTCAGTAAGCGGGGCCTACATAACACACAGTTAATGTTTACTCCAATGGAAATCACAATTATTTAAGCTAAATTACCGTACTTAAATGTAAAAATATATCACTAACCACAACATAATTACGCCAAGCTAGGATATTTAAAGCAGCTGAAATTGCCCAATCAAGACTACTTCGCAATGCATAGTTGATACATTGAAACGAAAAATCTCCAAAAGAATCAGTGTATCGACGACACGAATAGATCAATAACAGAGACTTGTGGGCCAAGGAACCAGAATACATCAGACATGTCAATGAGAGAGGAAACGCCACGGATTGCCACTGTTTTGCAGGCAAGATTTGTCGGTCAACAATGTAAATTGACCAAAAATGGCTTCTTTAATTGCTAAATAGTGAAATCAGATTTGTGCAAGTTCAGAATTTTGGTACTTACGACATGATCCGATCGGACGCCATAAACGCCGAGCAAATCCGATACCTCCACGTTCCTCATCTGGCTTTATTGAGTTGAAAAACTATGAGCTTAATTCTTATGCAAAAAACGAAAATCCATGAAAATTTCTCCAGAGTAAAAGAAGGGTGAGAGAGAAGAGAAGAGAAACTTACGGGAAGGAGGAGAGAGGAAAGCAGGAGAGAGAGGAGAGAGGAAATGGCGGCGCAGATGAAGCGTCGGATCAGGAAATCCTTGAAGGAAGAGGGGTGAGGAAGACGGAGGAGCAGAGTCGGGGCATAGAGAATCGCGACGAAGAGTAACGCCATGGCGGCGCAAGCGAGCGCCGCCACTGGTTTCGAAACGGATCCTTCCTCCATTTTCGACCTTGAAGCGAAGCTCGAGAGAGAAACAATGGAGACGCAGAAGATCTGGGAAGCTCTCTACCCCCCCGCCCCTCCCCCCCCAGCGACGACTTGTCGTTTTCTTTATTGAGCTCCTTTTATAGTTTCGCGCATTTCAGAATATTTTTATCGGACGACGTAGGAAACAGTATTTTTGAAGCAAATAGCTGTTTAAAATAATTTGTGGTAAATAACATATTTATTATATAAATAATTATTTATTATAAAATAAATAAATTATTTACATTATAAATATAAAATAAATAAACTATTTACATCTTAAGTATGCTATTTACTATAAATATTTCTGAAACATATTATTTACTTCAATAAGTTTTAAAAAAGTGATCTTTACCATGATTTTTATTTTTTTGTTTGTCAATTTCTTATCTAAGTATTAAAAACATAACTTAAAAGTAAATATATACTTTTTAACTATCAGATCTATAAAATAATAATAATAATAATAATAATTAAATTTAATGATACACGCAGAAATACCCCACTTTTACATATTGTTGAAAGTTTTCAAGTCTTTTCTTTTATGAAAATCTATATATGTTTTCCTCTAATCGTTTTTGCATTTAATTTGTTGTGGTTTTCTAACCGTTGTTATTTTTATTCTATTATGAGGGTTCTTTTTAAGTGTTATTGTTTTATTGATTGGTTGTTTGATAAGATGGTTAGAATTGTTTTTATTGTACCTTATGAGAGCTTTACATTGTAGCAATTTTATTATTATTATTATAACATATGAGAGTTTTATACTATTTATAACTAAAAAAATGATGTATACTATCACTCTCAAACACCATGTGAATCTGTCCCCATCGTTAAATGTGGTTTTTATTCTCCTTTCTCGTAAACCGTGTCCTCATATGGATTTTTTTCTTGAATTACAACACTTGTCTATTATTTCTAATTGTTGTTTTTCAAGTCCTTGTTTCTATTAATCCCCTTTTGCATGTCAAGATTATTGTCGTTTTTTTTTTCTCGTTGTTGTTTTATGTTCATTCACTATCGTTTTGTCAAATCAATTATTGCAATTTTTTTCCAACTTTTGTCGCTTAATTGTTTTTCGTAATCATTGTGCTGAGGTATTGTTGTTTTTCAAGTTTTGTCTTCGATATACGACACCAATTACGGTCTGTATTGTCGTTCAAGTTATTGTCGTTTTATAGGTCATCGTGGGTAATTGTGCGTGTGTGTGTGTTTTGTTTTTTACCGTATTCTTATATTTCTTTCCTTGTTGACATTGTCATTGGAGGAATTTTTATAAATCGTAATGTTTTAAAATTTATTTTTTTATAAATGTCATACATATTTATTTATTTATGACATAATCTAACATATAATATAAATGATAATATAAATACACATAACTTTTAAAAAAGTAAGTGTAACAGGTAAATTTCTCTTGTTATTTTCACACTTAGCGCAATTCCTTAAGACATGTTGTTCTTCCTAATCGTAATTCATTTTCAACAATTATTGTTTGTTATTTCTACCATTCTCCATTCTTTATCTGATAATCTATTACGTCATTTTGATTTGTTTTAATTGCTGTCATTTTTAATTCTATCATTGTCGTTTTTATTAATTTCCAACGCTTCTCCTTGCCATACCTTTAACAAGTCATTGTCGTTTTTATTGTGGTGCCCTTTTCTACGTTTTTGTTGTCAGTTTTTGTTCTGCCATTGTTATCTTCTATGACGACCTGCTTTTTTCGACACTCACTTAATTTTTTTAAACATACTTACTTAAATATTAATCTTACTTACTTAGCAAGAAATTACTGAAATTTTTTTTCCTTTTTACATCCTTTGAAACATTCTGAAAAACTATTGCGACTTCTGTTGCAATTTGAGTTGAGTCATCGTTCAACACTTGAGTTTAAAACCATTTCAAATCATTTCTTAAAACTTATTAAGAAACATTTACTGAAACATCGCTTAAAACTTAACTTTATAATTATATAAAACATTTCATAAAGTATATCTTAAAACTTTGAAAACATTTCTTAATACTTTAACTTTTTTAAAACTTTGACTTTCTTGAACTTTGAAAACATTATATCAAATAATGGGAAAGTATTTTCTTTGTATAGCGAAAACTTACTGTAATGGTATCCATACCTAAATCTTTGCATCTGTCCTCTGTAACACCAAGCTCTTTAAACAAGTCCTATTGGTCACCTTTAGGATTACCTATAGCATGAAGGAACTTTTATGAGCTTACGCTTGGTAAGTTCAAACAAAATCTCACAAATCATTTTCATATGCTTTAAAAGCTTTTCTCATAAAAACCTTTTTCTTAAAATGCTTTTCATAAACATTTTTGGAAATGTTTTTCATGAATATTTCTGAAAACGTTTTTCATAAAACATTTATTGAATGTTTTCATAAAACGTAATTTATAAACCTTTCTTTGTAAACATGAAAATGTTTTTCATAAACACTTAACATAAAACATTCTTCAGAATGTTTTTCATAACATAAAAATATTTCATAACAAGGAAAACAAGCAACATCAAAATGCATGTTCTCATCTATGCTCAATTCTGAACTTTCAATTATGAGCATCTTATGAACCTTCTTTTCTTACTTTAACTTTCTATCTTTGTTTCTTATATTTCCTTATCTTACTTTAGTGTTCATACTATAACGCCCGCCTAATTTGATGTAAAGGATAATGCTATGATAAATAACGACGTTAAATGTTATGTTATATTAATGATGATGTTAAGTGATATACTCATGATAAGTACTATGATATATGATAAATGGTGCTTACCATTTTATTTTAAGTGTTATGACAGGTGACGCTCGCGTGGAATTGATGTGCTCAAATGTTCATGTCATTAATGTTATGTGTTAATTATATTTTTATGGGCAATTATATGTTATGAATGAATTTTGAGTGTTAAGGCAGTTCGGCAGGCCGAAATGATGTTCTCTGAACGGCAAGCCGATGGTATATCATCGGTAGGCCGGACTTCTGATATCGGCAGGCCGAACTCCTGAGATCGGCAGGCCGATGACAGCTGACAAGTAGTCAGCAGAAATTTTTACAAAATTGTGATAAGATGAATTTATTTATGGACGTTTTATGCTGATTAAATATCATAATTATGGGATGAATTGTTTAATTTGGTAATGAAACGTTTGACTTTTCTATTTATTGAATTTAATGGATAAGTTTTTCCCGT
>CAMOHE010030458.1:10069-53362 GCA_946598075.1 Artocarpus hirsutus | reverse complement strand
GGTTATAGGTCTATAGGTCCCCAATGCCACCTCTGTAACACTATATTGGATTTATGTATAGAATGAATTATACATATTTAGTTTAGAATTATTGAATTCTAAATTAATTATTTCACACTTGAATTATTAATGTGACCCAGAAAAATGTTCCCTGTGACACATAATGTAACGTGATAAATGTTGTCACATTTAACTGAGCATTAGTTAATTAATTACTTGATTAATTCTTAAATAAATGTGATTTATTTTTGAATTTAGATACATATATATATAAATATATGGTTTTGAACCAAATCTTTTTATAAGATTTTATAATATATTAATATATATATATATTAATATAATAATAATAAAAAAAAAGGAAAAGAAAAGAAAAAGTCAAATGAAACGTATCATTATGTTTCAACTTTTCACTTTATATATATATATATATATATATATATATATATAAAGAATGAATTAGGTAACTGATTTGTTTTAAAAAAAAGAAAAAAAGAAGAAGAAGAAGGAAAGAGAAAGTTAAAAGGTTACAACCTTGTAAAAGATATATCCTTTCCCCATATGTGTGATATGGTGATTATTTTCATATTGAAAAGTCAATTGAAAAATAACTAATTGCTTAGATATAAATAGGAAGAGATAACAGTTATCTCAAACAGTTTTTCATTCACGTAACTTTTGAAAAATACTCAGAGAGAAAAACTAAGAGTTCTTTTCTAAAAAAAAAAGGTCTGCTATCTCATGTGTTGAGTACATAGCAGATTCAAAAAAAGTGTGAGAAAAATTCATTCTTGTAGTTTGATGCCCACTCGTCTTTCCATCGGTGTGGAGGCTTGGATTGGAAGATCGTGGTGTCAAAGAGGAAAGCTAGAATACCCTATAGTCTTCAAAAGGTTTGTAAAATTCCTAAAGCTTTCTTTTATTAATTAAAATTATATATCTATTCCCGATAAGCAAAGTTTTTAGAAAATTTTTGTTTGTCAACGATTCTCCTCTTTCGCTGCGTTTCCTATTTTAATTCCAACACACATGTCATCTGATCCATGTCGAACACGTGAAAAATACAAGTTCTCGATCTAATATTCACAGTTGTAGAAACCTCTCCACCTACAACGTGTTACTCATCAATATTGAGCTTGTTGGCTCATAAAAATCTAGCTTTGTCATACCTATTATGGACTATTTTTCTCATTCTTCACTATCAAAATTAAGGTAGTAACAACGGCATTGGTCCACCTATCGTTAAACTACATTGACATCTTTCCCAATACATAATCTAACAGGGCAACAATAGCGTAATCTCTAACATCTTTGAGCATTTCATTCAATGATTCAGCAAGGTTTAAGGTCATAATATCATATTCACTTCCATTAAAATGAGCATGAGACTAGTTCTCAAAGCCAACTTGCTCTTGCAAGTATCTCCAAATGCTTAGATAATCAGAACAAAGATCATTGAAAAAGATATCGAACTCATCAATTCAATAAGCGTTAGTAGCTTTAAAGAACAGTGGTAGAACACCATTAGAATGGAAGGTACCCTTGATGTTCTACGCCACATGAAATATGCAGCAGCAATGGCGTGCTAACTCATAAACTGTCTCAATAGCATTTTTAATTTTTCGATGCCTATCAGATATGAAAACTAAATCTTCGAAATCTTTCACAACTTCCTTCAACTTTGAGAAGAACCATGTCCAAGATGCATCATCTTATTTGTCCACAATCCCCCAAGCGATGGGATAACAACAATGTTCACTTTCTTGAGCAGCGGCTACAAATAGCACGCCTCTGAATTTTCCCTTCAGAAATGTTCCATCGACAACTATTACTTTCCTCATGCAAACAAATCCTTGTATGCAAGGTTCATGTGCCACAAAAAGATATTTAGACCTATTATTATCATCTACCTTAATGTAGGTAATAGTATCATGATTTACAAACTTGAGCATATGACAGTATGATGAAAGGATAGCAAAACTTTCTTTGGGCGTACCCCTTATGAGGTTAATTGCATGCTCACGAGCCATCCAACCTTTGTAGTAACTGAAATCCATACCAAATTTGCTACGAACATAATTCCATATTGATTTAGGCTGTGAACCCTATGGTATACCTACAAATTGACTTTTGAAGCAATCCCCAATAACAGAGTATGTTGCTTGCTTGTGCCTTGATGAACATTTTTCTAGTGAACAAGAGTGAATTATACAATATTACGAATAATAAACATGTTCGACAATGGCAACTTACATGCTTGAACATGCCACTTACATTTGGATCCATACACTCCACCACAAGTAAATTTTTGTTCAATTTTTTTGTTAAAAACTCGAACCTTCCTTTTAAAGCTATAACATGAAGTTTCGTCCTTAACTCTTTCTTACTTCTAAAGTGGTCACCAACTTGTAAATTAGATCCATCATGGAATTTAAAACTATTAAAAGTTAAGGATAATCTGACTTCTCTTTCATTTAAAATCATGAGTGATTATGGTGGAGGCAGTAGACCTATGTCGTTAAGAGCTGAGACATTCTCATCTAAAGCTGCAACAACAAAATCACAATCAAAAAATTCATCATCTGGCAAATTTCTCTAAATTTTTTCTTGTTAGTAGGAGCCGAGGCAATCTCCGTCTTACAAAATTTATTTTTTTATTAAGCAATCATACCAAATAACTATAAATCTAAAATATCACACAGTAATATTCTCATACTTATAATATTTCCTTTTTTATTAATATTTTTTAGTAATTATGTTCACTTTTATTATTTTAATTAAAAATCTTCACTTATATTTATTATCAATTTTTATTTTATATTTGTTAGGGTATGATTTGGACAGGCCCAAATCGTTCAATAAGGCCCAAAATTATAAATCTGAATTACAATTCAAGCGAATCGAGCCCAGCAAGAATATTCGGTTTGATTCAATTTAGCATGAGAAGCACCCTTTGTCCAACACTCGGTCGCATTGAGGCCTCAACCAATTCTATTGATTATAAATCAATTACGATTGTTTCATTTGTATCTTAACGTTCACTATTGTTGTAGATTCACCACTTGGCAGTTATGAGAGGAAACATGTCAAGCCATAAACTGAGATGTGGGACAAGCCTGATTCTTTCGACTAACCACATATTGACACATGTCCCACCATTGCATACATCACTGCCCCCACTCCTTCCATCAGTTAGGGGTCACGATCTCAAGCTATGCTATATAAAGGTGTCAGCAACTTTACTAAGAGACACGATAAACTTTGCAGAAACTCTGTAGAAATACACTTAGATCTTTTACTAATTTTTATCATCTCTTAAACACCTTGTAATCTATGCTCATTTTATTCATCAATAGTGAAGAACAGTGGATGTAGCTCTCATTATAGAATGAACCACTAAAATCTCTGCATGTGGTATCATTTATATTTCAGTAGTGTTCAGCTTTATTTAGCTTATTTATGATTTATTCGTTATTGCTATTTTTTACATAGTTCTTTGAATCTAAAACGGATCCTAATAACAATGATTTGAGGGCCCAAACTCTTAAATAGTAAATGCTAAATTGATCTAACAAGTTTATATTTAATTATATATCCAACGTCTATAGTTTGGTGCGTACTGTGGGGCTTTCAAATCATCAACTCGAGGATTTAGAAGCTTCATCACCAGGAATGGTTGACAACATAGACAACCATGATACACCCAATATGTAGAACAAGGAAACCCAAATCGTACCTTAAGAAAACCACCAGATGGAAATCCTCGTGCACAGGTAGAAACTATTAGCTGTGTATACCTTAAGGAGTAAAAATGTAATATGCTTTTGAAAACATTTTTATCAATAAAGAATTTATTTATTATTTATATACCAAATATTGTCCTCATTATGTTCATATTTGTTGAATGTATGTTAAGCAAACAAAAGTGTGAGACTGTCGGTCTAAGCCTTTAAGAATTAGGCATATGATGGACATATTATGTGGAAGACAAGATTCTTAAAGTGAAGGTCTAAATCATAAGATCTGCAATCAAGGGAATAAAGTTGGATGCTTTATTCATGCAAAGATTGTTATGTTGTCTATATCCCTAATAGGAGGTGGTTTATCTTGACCATTGGAGGTGGACTCTGCGAATAGAAACATTGGCACATTATCAAAGGTGACGATGTGTTGGATCGGGACATAAAGTGAATTGATTTGGATTAATAATTCTGTCTCGGCAAATCAATTCAGTTTAGACAATCATATGTATTGTATCTTAATCTTGAGATAAATAATGGGCCCATTGTCTTAACTTGTGTCCTTTGATGTACCAAAGGGTGACATCCACATTTTAATAGTGGTACGCATGTTGGTACATTAGAGGCATGACCCTTGATAGCGTAGACCTATTATTCATAGATATAGAATCCATAGCTCCTCTTTAGGAGTAGTTGATATCCTCCTATATGCGTTATCCTACAATTGAAAAACTGGAGTGCTCAACCATTTGAATACATAGGTGTAACTAAATGGTATACTGTATTTGGAAGGTAAGTTTTTCGATGGTGAGATAATGGAACAAAAGATAAAAATAATCCGAAAGGTAAGACAAAACTTGTCCTTAAGCCGATTATAGATAATCCTATAGGGATACGACACATTATGATATGTCATGGACACTTAGCTACATGGGCTTTGTAATTCTATATAGTTCGAGAGTGTAGCTCTAAGCTTTTAGTGGAGTAGCGTTGGAGTTGATAATTATGAAATGCATATTTGGGATATTATGTTTCATAATTATCGGAAGCTTAAACTATATAGGTCCATTTGGTCCCCTTTGCTAGCTCACAAAAATCCTGTAACTATATGGCATGCTTTTCCAATAATTGGTGACTTATGTCAGATTTATCAAATTGGCTGATTCAGTAGAATCAGATAATTCGTGTTTGTTCATTGATTGAATTAATTTTGTGATAAAATTAATTCAATATAAACTTGTTGAATTATCGGGATTAGATAATTCATGTCTGTTTATCGGTTAGATTAATTTTGAGTAAATTAATTCAAGATAAACTTGTTAAATTATTAAGAATATTTATTTTCCTAGAGATTATCTAGATATGACTGTTTTAATCAAATAACTTCTCTATTGGGTTATTTGAATTGAAACTGAGGCTTTATCTCAAGAATCTTGGGTGGAAAATAAAGATTAGCAGGGATCATTTATTGGAAGTTTGGCAGGCCGATCTTTAAGTTTGGCCTATAGATGGGGCAAGATCGGCAAGCTGATCTGGCAGTTTGGCTTACCGACCAAGCGTTAAATAAATCACGCATTTCCACACGAATTTTATTAGATATTGATCTGGATATGATTCTGATTTGAATTTTTGATTCCTTATTTGATAAGGACTGACTCCTGGGCGTAATCTCTATATAAAGGGGAGTGAGACTCATTATTATTTAGATCAATTGAGAAATCTAGAGTGAGACTCTGCTGGTGAGACTTTGCAACTCCCTAAAATACTATTGTTCACAAATCACAAACTATAACTATGGGTATTTCTCAATTGGTTGGAAAAAGAGCTAGCTAGTGAAAGAGCTATACGAGTGTGCCTACACACACACCAGTCGTGGATAGAGAATAGCAAAGAAGGCCAGTTAGTTGTGGTCCTTTTAGAATGTTACTTCTCTTCACGGATTGCAAAGTTTTTTGGCAAACAAAGTTAGAAAGATCTGGTTAATATATGCATATAGTACGTCAAACTTGTGCTTTGAAAAATATTCTTGCATAAAAGTTTTAAAATTCTACTACGTATTATTTTTCCAATAGAATCATCAAAGAAGATGCTCTACAAGCAGACAGCATGCTCTTAGGAACACAGTTAAAGACTAGAACAACTCAGCAGTAAAAATAGTACTCTCAAGACTCAAATCATCTACTAGAACTCCCAACTGATAGCCTACTCATACTATTACTTGCATTATGGGTATTCAACGTTTCAAACCACGACCACAGCACAATGGTAGTACCAAACACCGCTTCTAACTAGTCAACCTTTTTATAGTTCCGTTAGGAGGATGCAACCATTGTACTTGACCTCTACACCGACACCAGCAACTGTGACTACAATGACACCTACAATAGCAACAACGAACACTTAGCAAAGCATAAGCAGACAAAGTCTTCAGACATCCAACGAACAGTATGAGGAAATCGAGTGAGTGGCGTGAGCAGAGGCCGTTCGGATGTCGACCTTATTAACTATCGAGGACGTCCAGCAGATGATGAAGGACATGCTCGATCGAAACACCAAAATGGTCAAAGAAAAAATGAACTAGAAAGTTTCCAAAGCCATGAGTAAGACCCCTACGCTCGACAACATCTAAAAAAATATTTGCAAGGCCCCATTCACAAGGAGAACTACTTTTGTCGTCCCTCCCAAATATGGAAACCTAGTGTTTGTGTACTTCAATGAAACCGTGGACCCAAAAGACTACCTCTTATAGTATACCAATGTTGTCAGCACAACCAACATTCCATATTCGATATTGGACGAAATGATGTGCAAATTGTTTGCACAGATCTTAGAGGACAACACTCTGGTAGTTCAGTAACTTGCCTGCTGGAACGATCAATAACTTTGAAGAGTTGGTGGACTCTTTTGTCAAAGCATACTCAGTGCACATCAAGACAGGCAAAACAGCTAAAGACCTTTGGTCAGTGATTCAAGGCCCAAGAGAATCACTAAGAGCTTATATAAAAAGATTTAGCAAAGCCTTCTTAGAGATCTTGGACCTAGAAGATGGGATGGCTCACAAGGCTCTAAAGAAAGGACTTTTGCATAAATCTTCATTCAAACAAAGAATATGCTTAGAATACCCTCAGACAATCTAGAAGGCACTAAATAGAGCCAAGGGATGGATCAACCTTAAAGAAGAAAACGAGCAATGTGAGCAAGAAATAGAGAGCAAAATAGAAAAGTTGATAGACCACCAAAAGCATGACTAGATAGAATGAGGACACCATTGAGAAGAGAATGGAGAAAGAAAGAAGAGCGCATGCTTCAAGGAGGAGTAAGCCATTATCGCTGCTCAAATATGCATTGACCATATCCCCAATAGAACTAATCACACAATTAGAGGGGAAATACTATGTCAGATGGTTGAACAAAATGGCCCGCCCCTAGCAAGTGTCATGACCATATAAAGTACTATGAGTTTCACCAAGACATAGGACACTTAATGGTCGATTGTAGGCCCTACAAACTGAGATCGCAAAACTATTAAAGAAGGGACACCTAAGGGAATACTTGTCCAAGCAAGGAAGACAGACATACAGGTTGGACCACGAGCAAAGCAAATCGAGGAATCGCCTAGCCAAAGAAAAGATGCCACCACCACCCCTAGTTAGGAAAGTGATTAGAGCCATTTATGGGGGCTCTATGTATAGCAGAGATTCTGCTAATCAGATGAAAGCACACCAAAGAAGAATGAGTCAGGCAACCACGATTTCAACGATTGAAGAGTTCAGCAAACATACTATATCTTTCCAAAGCAATGAAGCATCGGGGCTCGATAGACCACATGACGACAATTTAGTGATCAAGCTCAACATCGCAAACTGCAAAATCAAAAGAATACTTGTCGATAATGGAAGTTCAGTAGATATTCTTTTTCTTTCAATGTTGAAAGAAATGGACATTGAGGAAAGCAAAATAAAGAAGTCAACCACCACACTAGTGGGATTCAATGGGGAAGCCACAACGATGCTGGGAAGATTCAGGTCACCTATGTATGCAGTTGGAGAAAATAAGATGACAAACTTCCTCATCATGGATTGTCCTTTTGAGTACAACATGATCTTGAGCGGCCTTGGATACATTCTATAAAGGCAATCCCATCCATTTATCACCAACGAATCAGATTTGCAACGAAATGAGGAATACAAGAAATCCACAGAAACCAAGACACAACAAGGAGCTACTATTTAATAGTAATGAAACAAAAAAAATAGCTTTATAACAATTACAAGCGAGCCAATTGAAAGGGTCGAGCAATCAGGAACGTAGGGAACTAGTACTTGAGCAATTGGATAAAGTTCAAATCGACCCTAAATATAAGTGTAGAATAGTGAATATCAGCTCACAACTTGACCCAGAGGAAAAGTCTGCTAAAATAAACTTTTTGGAGGCTAAAAAAGGTTGTTTTGCATGGTCCCATGTAGATTTATGTGGAATCAACCCAAGTATCATTTCATACCAACTTAATGTCGATCCAGACCACTAACCCGTATACCAACTTAATGTCAATTGATGGCATCACCATGAAGCAAGCGAGATATCTAGAAGTTGACCGGACATGTTGCAGCTTTAAGTAGATTCATAGCTCGTTCATTTGACAAGTGCTTGCCTTTCTTTCAACTGTTAAAAAAGAACACTAAGTTTGACTAGGACGATTGACGCGAGCAAGCTTTTCAGGATCGCTAAACTTGTCAAAGCTAAAGGATGGAGAACCACTATATCTCTATTTGGCGGTCTTGGAGACAACAATGAGCTCCACGTTGATTAGGGAAGAAGACTCGATCCAAAAGCTAGTATTTTTTGTCAATTACAGCCTACTAGACGCTGAAACAAGGTATTCAATTATTGAGAAGGTCGCTTTCACACTCATCATTTTCGCTCGCAAATTGTGACCATATTTCAAAGCCACACAATTGTAGTACTCTTGACGTACCCAATGTGAGCCATTTTACACAAACCCAATGTTTCGAGGAGACTGACAAAATGGGCTATCAAACTTATCGAGTTTGACATCGAGTACAAGCCTCAAACCACATTGAAGGCACAAGTACTAAGTGATTTATCACAGAATTGACATACGAGACAGACAATGATGAGCCGAAGGTATGGACTATGCAGGTAGACAAAGCTAGTAACGAGACATGCTTAGAAGTTGGAATATTGCTGTGGTCACCAACAGGCAAAGAAATCAAACAAAGCTTCAAATTGGTTTCAAAACAACCAACAATGATTCAAAGTACAAAGAAATGATTGCCGGCCTAAAACTTGCCGCTACGCTGAAGGCTTCTAAACTCATTGTTGAAAGCAATTCAACCTTGGTGGTTGATTAGATTATAGGAGAATACAAAGCGTGGGATGACAAGATGATCTCCTACTTGAAAGTTGTGAATAAGTTGAAGTACCAATTTGATCGGTTCGAGGTAAGACACATTCCACGTGAGCTGGATGCAAGAATGGACACATTTGCCAACCTTTGGTCATCTGTCAAGGTAAGAGAAAAGAAGATCATTCCTCTCGAATATATTAAGCAACCCAGCATCGAAGCTATGAAAGAAACAAACTATGTTGATCCTAGAGATAACTATAGAACTCCAATTGAGATGTACATAAGTGATGGATGGCTCCCAAAGGATAAGTAGATTTCTAGGAAGATCAAGGTTTAAATAGCAAGGTACTGTTTAGTAGATGGGAAGCTTTATAGGTGAGCAATTATAGGTCCTTACCTATGATGCCTTGGAAAAGATGAAATCGAGCAAGTCATCTAAGAGGTTCACGAGGTTTCATGCGGTAATCATTCGGGGGGTAGACTTTGTGCAACAAAATTAAAAGGTAAGGCTATTATTGGCCCACCATGCAATGCAACTCATAAGACTTCGCTAAGAAATGTGCTCGCTGCTAGAGACATGCACAAGCTACCCACCAACCCGTTGAAAAACTTTCATCGATCAGTGCACCGTACCCCTTTATGAAATATTCAATGGATGTTGTCGGACCTTTTCCTCAAGTTCCTAGGCAGGTGAAGTACCTTCTCGTTCTTATAGATTATTTCTCTAAGTGGGTCGAGGCTTAGACTTTTATAGATATTAAAGAGCGTGATGTCGAATGATTCATCTAGAGAAACATCATCTGTCGATTTAGAATTCCAAGGGAAGTTATGACAAATAACGGCTCGTAATTCATCTCTACTTCCTTCAAAAAAATTCTACATGATTGAGATATCATTTTGAGCTTTTCGACGCCTAGATACTTGTAAGGGAACAGACAAGCCAAAGTAACAAACAAAACAATTGTTAGAAACTTGAAGAAAAAGCTTGAGACAAGGAAAGGACATTGGATCAAAGAACTCCCAATGGTGCTATGGGCCTACCTAACCACCCCAAGGCATACAACTGACGAAACCGCATTTTCCTTTGTTTATGGAACAAAAGTGGTGATATCAACCGAAGTGGTTACTCGAAACCTCTGGATTGATTGCTCCCTTCTTAATGAAAAGACAAACTAAGAAATGATTAAAGATGCATAGGATTTTATCGATGAAAAGAGAGAAAACACTCTATATTGACTCCGATGATATCAGTATACAACCACCAAGTATTACAACTCCAAGGTTAAAATCAAGAGGCTTCTAATGGGGGACCTTGTACTATGAAGAGTTTTTTAGAATACATGAAGAGTTTTTTAGAATACGAGAAAAGTGAATGTAGGAAAGTTAGCTGCTAATTAGGAAGGCCTGTATCAAATCAGAAGCATTGTTCATGACCGTGTTTGTAAAATGGGAAAGCTTGATGGTTCTATTATCAGCAAGAGTTAGAATACCCATCACTTGCAAAAGAAATATGTATAATTTTAGATTTTGAACTAAACAATTTGTTTTCATTTTTCAGGCTTCTTGAAATGTCATTCGATTCATTTTGTGGTAGGTTGTCCATAAACATAATTCCTAAGCATCAGTCGAACGAATACTATAGCAATGGTTGTAACATGCCTAAGTTTGTAAATTAATTACATTTGACTTGATCCCTACACATGGGTATGTACGCAGCTCCTGTGATATAAACGAGTGCAGTTGTGTTATCATTACAATAACCATTTTGCTTTGTTGTGCAACATTCTCTAATTTAAAGCCATCTTTATGGATCATGATATATTCAACAATGGATTTGATATACTCATATAATGTTCGATTCGTCAAAGCCATCTTCATGGCTCATGGTATATTCAATAGTGGATTCAATATACTCCTCCAATATTTGATTAAGTCATCTTCATGGCCCATGGTATTTTCAACATTGGATTCGATATACTCATCTAATGTTCAATTCTTAACGCCATCTTCATGGCTTCAACATTGGATTCAATACACTCATCCAATGTTCGATTAACATTAGTCATCCTCATGACAAAGGTTAAATCTACTAAATCTAGGACACAATCTAAGGAATTCAAAGTTTAATTATTTTACAAATAAAACTTTGAAGGGGGATTAGTATTAGAACAGATGTTATAAGCATAAGATTCAACAAAATTTTTGATTCGATTTAAAAGTTTACAACTCAAGAGTCAACAGAAGTCTGCACATTATAGTACAAAAAAAAGAGGTACAATTGCATTCAATCCATAGTGCCTTGGATGGTTGGAGGTTCCATAATGGCCTCTTCATTCACTGATGAAATGTCATTTCTAGTAACTTCTAGAGTCTTAGTCATTGCATCAACTTCCTCGACCTTAGAATCAGCAACTGGGTCCAACAGTTCCTCGAGCTTCACTATCTTGACATTGACATCCAGGCTTTAAAATTGGCTCGCTTTAAATTCTTTTAGTGTCTCTAGTCTCGTCCTGATAAAAGATTCGCTATGGATGTTGAGTAGCTACTTTTTAACCTCCTTGACTTCTCCAGTCTATTCCTTCACCTCCTTCCTCAATCGATCATTCTCTTCCTTCTCTAGATGAAGGCTGCTACTTAAACTGAGAACTTTCTCATTTAATATGACTAATGTAGCTATGGCTTCATTCTTTTCTTTTTTGGCATCATCTTTCTCTGCCTCAACCCTCCCTAGTTTCTCTTCTAGCTCTTTAATGACTTCGTTAAGTTTTTCATTTCTATACCCAAACTTATTTGCAAAAATATTGTACAACTGAAGGGCCTACAAAATACAAGACTTAATGTAAGATTCAATGCAAGTAGTATGGAAACAAATTGAGTCAAAGTGAGACTTGTCTAAATTTTACCTGCTCAAGAATTAAAGTTGATTTGTTCCTAAGCCATTAAAGGGATTTTCCCCCAAACTTGTTTTCATTAGTAGTCAAGTTGAAACTCTTTGAAGCCTTCATAGCTAATTCTTTGTCCTACAGAATGCATACATCCTCAAGAATGCTAAGAACTTTATTAGCAGCTCTCTTATCGATGTCCTCATTGGCTTCAAAGGGCCCAACAATTTAATGGTGGAGGTAAGGGTAAATTTGAAGTGTTCGTTGGTGGAGGAGGAGTCTTCTATTTATTTGAGGCATTGAATTTGCTTGCCTAGCCTTTTTCCTTCTTTTTCAATGCTGCTCTCACAACAGCCTTCCTCTTCATCGCTTCCTCCATCGATGGAAGTGAGATCTTCATTGAAGATAGGATGGCTTCTGCAGGCACAACATCCACGTAAAATAAAAGAGTAATGTATTTGGAAGCACCGTATAACTATTGAAGTGCACTACGACAAATAAATATCCAATCGCCTCGATGGAGAAAATGAATAGGTATACTTGTTAGAATTCTCAGACTATTTTCCAAATTAAGGATTTGCTTAATTGATCAAGTTGAGAAATTTCAGCCCAAGTCCATCTTTCCTGTTGGACATATATGCCATAAGGAGTAAAAATATAATATGTTTTTGGAGACATTTTTGTCAATAAAGAGTTATTTATTATTCATATGTCAAATCTTGTCCTCTTTATGTTCATATTTGTTGAATGTATGATAAGCAAACAATAGTCTGAGACTATCGGTCTAAACCTTTAGAATCAGGCATATAAAGGACAAATTATGCGAAAGACATGATTATAAAGGTGACAGTCTAATTATAAGATCTGCAATCGAGGGAATAAAGTTAGGTGCTTTATTCATGCGAAGATTGTTATGTTATCTATATTCCTAATGGGAGATGGTTTGTCTTGGCCATTGGAGGTGGACTTTGCAAATAGAAACATTGGCACATTGTCAAAGGTGACAATGTGTTGGATCAGGATATAAAGTGAATTGATTTAGATTAATAATTCTGTCTTGGCAAATTAATTCACTTTAGACAATCATATGTATTGTATCTTAATCTTAAGCTGAATAGTGGGTCTGTTGTCTTGACTTATGTCTTTTGATATACCAAAGGGTAACATCCACATTTTATATTGGTACGCAGGCCGGTACGTTGAAGGCATGACTCTTAATACCGTAGACTTGTTATTCATAGATATGGAATCTGTAGCTCCTTTTAGGAGTAGAAAATATCTTCTTATATGCATTATCTTGTAATTGAAAAATTGAAGTGTTCAACCATTTGGATATATAGGTGCAACCAAATGGTATACTGTCTTTTTATGGCAAGTTTTTCTGATGGTGAGATAATGGAACATAAGATAAAATAATCAGGAAGGAAAGATAGAATTTATCCTTAAGCCGATTATGGATAATCCTATGGGGATACCATACATTATGATATGTCATTGAGACTTAGCTATTGGGCTTCATAATTCTATATAGTTCGAGAGTGCAACTCTAAGCTTTTAGTAGAGTAACGTTGGATTTGATAATTCTAAAATGTATATCTAGGATATTGGGGTTCATAATTATTGAGAGCATAAACTATATAGGTATATCAGGTCCCCTTTGTTAGCTCATAATAAATCCTCTAACGATATGGCATGCTTTTCCAATAATTGGTGACTTGTGTCAAATTAGAAGATTGGCTAAAATTCGATAGGATCAGATAATTCATGTTTGTTTATTACTTGAATTAATTTTGTGAAAAAAATTTATTCAAGATAAACTTACTGAATTATCGAGATCGGATAATTCATGTCTGTTTATTAGTTGGATTAATTTTGAATAAAGTAATTCAAGATAAACTTGTTGAATTTTAAAATATTTGTTTTCTTAGAGATTATCTAGATATGATTGTTTTAATCAGATAACTTCTCTATTGGGTTATTTGAATTAAAACTGAGGCTCTATCCCAAAAATCTTGGGTAGGAAATAAAAATTCGCAAGAATAAAAAATCTTAAGTTCAACAAGCCAGTCTTCAAGTCCAACCTACCGACCGAACGGTTTCTGATCACGCATTTTTAGACGCAATTTCTTATCTAATATTGATTCTAATTTGAATTTTTGAGGCTTTATAGGGTTGACCCCTAGGCCCAACCTCCATAAAGAAGGGAGTAAGACTAATTGGTATTTTGATCAGTTGAGAAATCTAGAATGAGTACTCTATCAGTATGACTCTGAAACTCTCCAGAGAGCTGTTGTTCACAAATCATGAACTATAGCTTTGGGTATTTCTCAATTGGTTGGAAAGAGAGTTGCCTAGTGGAAGAGCTAAACGAGTGTGTCTATACACATACGGATCGTGGATAGAAAATAGCAAAAAAAGTCAGTTGGTTGAGATTCTTCTACAACGTCCTTTCTCTTCATTGATTAGTGGAGCTTTTCAGCAAACGAGGTTAGTAAGATCTAGTTAATTTATGCATATAGCATGTCAAACTTGTGTTTTGAAAAATACTCTGATAATAAAAAATTTTGAGATTCTGTTGCGTACTATCTTTCCAACAATTGGTATCAAAGCCAAGTTTGTAAATTTACAAGTTTGTGATCATGCTATATGTATAAATTATATAATCTTAACCTCTCTTATTCTTGAATATTGATTTTTTATAGAGTTGGCACTCTAGGGTTTTGAAATATTTATATGTTGTCATGGAATATATGGTGAATGTTTGTTAATTAATTATAGTTGATTAAATTATTATTTAATTATTAATTAATTAAATAATTAATGCTGGTTATCATTCCTTAAAGGCTAAAATGTGTATCTAGTTTTTTTCATGTAATTAGATGATGGACTATCATCTCCGTTTAGGAATTATTATTTGATTTTAAATTTTTAAGAATTTTGTAATTAAATAATCATTCTAAGAAGATGAATCCAAAAAATGGTTGATAGCATTCCACAGGTATTTATTAGGTCTCTAATTTTAAGTTTTTGAATTGTTGAAAATAAAATTGATAAATTTCTAAAAACTATATTTTCTAAAAAAATGTGATTTTTGCTCCGTCGACATGCCAAACCTTTAAGTTCGGCAGGCCAATGGTTGCAGATCGATAGGTCAAACCTTTAGGATTGGCAAGTCGTTAGTGAAACATAAATCTGATGGCTCTGGCGATAGACCAAACTTTTAGGTTTGGCAGGCTTATCTGTCATGACTAGCAGGCTAGATTGTGAGGTTGGCAGGCCAAAGGGTCATGACCGGCAGACCGATCACACATATAGGCATGCTAGTAGAGAGTTGTAAATTTTTCAAAAAATGCGCATTTTTGGTGCATTTTTTATTTTATTTTTGGGACAATTTGGAGAAATATTAAATTTGTATATGACCAAAAATATAAAGTTTTTGATCTATACAAGATTGAAGACATCAAGACGCAAGTTACATGAAGAAGGATACAATTTAATGATTCAAAGATGAAGAATCGATAATATATTTCAATTATTCTCTTGTAATCTTTATTTTCTTTTCTCTAGGGTGGAATCATAATACTATAGTTATTTATTATTATTATTATTATTATTGTTATGGCTTTGCATGATTGCTTTGCTTGTCTGCATTATAATATGATTTGCCATGTATATTGATAACATGTCATATAAAATAGGAAGTGCCACTCATTAAAACTTGTTCATGCATGTTTATAAAATAAAACCTTGATTTCAAAAGATTGAGTAGGAGAAGGTTTTCGAAGAGAAGACCTACGGCCTCCATTGTTGGTCTATAGGTAGCATATGATGGTTCTGACCCCTAGGAAGGGACTTCATCATGTACCAGGTTGGATCTTCGAGAAGATAAGGTATTTTAGCATGATTTATCGTTGCACACCCCTAGGTAGTGATTATAAATCATGGATAAAATATTGAAATGATGGTTATACACTCATGTTAATTTCATTATTAACCTCCCCTAGGAGCTCTATTAATAAAATTAATGGCCAAAGAAATGATTATCAATATATGTTGGATCATACCGGTCCTAGATGGCATATATTAATCAGAAAGGTATCGGTGTTCCTAATTGAATTTGGCAAGACTCTCCTAGGAGCTTGTTGAATTCTGAGTTGGGAATTATCATTGTAAGGTTATGATATTTTCAAGGTTTTGACACATAAACACATTTGTATATTTCACATGATTGTGTTATCTTACTAAATTATTATAATATGTTTGCTTATGTTTAGTGGTATATGATTCTTTATTATAGATTAAAAATGTCTAAAAACGCTTTATCATTGATACTTGACAAAAACCAATTAACCAGTGAAAATTATAATGATTGAAAACGAAACCTAAACATCATCCTTTCCTTTAAGAAACTCAAATTTGTGCTGACAACTCTATGTCCTCCTAAGCCTATGGTAGATTCCACTAATGAGCAAATCCAAGCATATGATCGCTAGAAAGATGCCAATGATCAAGGTCACTACTATGTTATGGCCAGCATGAATAATGTGCTGCAGGCTCAACGTGAGGATTATGAGACTGCTAGGTAGATCTTGGATAATCTAGAAGATATGTTTGGAGGGTAGGCCTTAACAAAGCTGCAAAACGCACTTCAAAAACTCTTGACCTACAAGTAGAAACTGGGGACGTCTATAAAGGAACATATGATATTAGTCATGGGTTACCTTGTTGAGGCTCAAACCAAAGGAGCTTACATCGATGCTAAAACTCACATGACTATAGTCTTTGAGACTCTGTCTAAGGAATTCATTCCATTTAGAGCTATATTTAATTTAAGCAATAGACAAGATATGACCTTGACAAAGTTGATAAAATAGTTATAGGAGTTAGAACTATTGATCAGGGAGTCTCCTGCTGGTGGCGAGGCTAACTTGGTGGTTGCTTCTAGTTCCAATCCCAACCGTAGGAATGGAAAGAAGCAATAGGCCAAGAACGAAAATTCTTCTATTTCTACTAACGGCAAGAAGAAGAAGAAGAAGAAGAAGAAGAACCCGAAGAAGATAAAGTGCTTCTTCTACGGGAAGGTCGGGCACATAAAGAAAAATTACAAGGACTTCCTCTCCCGAGGAGCTAGGTGTGATCTTCTATATTTAGAAACTTGTTTGGTTGAGGAATCTAGTGATATTTGGGTCATAGATTCTAGAGTAACTAATCATGTTTGTGTTTTTTACAAGGGTTCAAAGAAACGAGAAGTCTGCTACATGAAGACTTCATGCTTTGGATGGGCGATGGATCCTTGATCTTAGCTAAAGTAGTGGGAGATGTCAATCTGTATTTTCCTAATTATAAAAATTTAATTTTGTAAGATTGTTTTTATGTTCTTAAATTTAAAAGGAATTTAAAAGGCCAATGGGTTGAGGTCTTTTTACAACATTCTTTCTCTTAATCGATTACGGGAGCTTTTCAATAAATGAGGTTAGTAAGATTTAGTTAATTTATGCATATTACGTGTCAAACTTGTATTTTAAAAAATACTCTAATAATAAAAAATTTTAAAATTCCACTGCGTACTATTTTTCCAACATTTCCAAGGCAATTAAGGTGTTAAGCTTCTTGCAGAATCGTTTGCCAATGGAAGAAAGATGGTTCAATTTGTAATCTGCTAAGCGAAAAAGGAATGTAAGGATTAGTTGAAATGACTGCACCAAATAATACAAGTATCAAAGCTCACCAATACGATAGAATGTGAAAAGGAACATAAATTAAATGGTAAACTTGACTAAACTGCTATTGATCAACATGAAGTATTTCTCTTCCCAATGTCTGTTCGCATTAATGAAATCGACAATAATACACTTTGATTGCCAATAAACCAGTTGTAACACCCGTCGATTTCCATGTAATGGATTATGTCAAATTAGTACGATGTTAAGTAAAGTAATTTCTTTATTGATATATGTTATATGATATAATGGTACTAACCATTTTTATTTTAAGTGTTACGACAGGTGACGGTCACGTGGAATCGATACGCTCAAGTGTTCATGTCATTTATGTTGTGTCTTTAATGATGATTTTGTGATAATTTAATGCTTTGATGAATTTTAGTGTGTTAAGGCAGATCGGCAGGCCGAACCTTCAAGTTCGACAGGCCGAAATGATCCTCATGGAGCGGCAGGTCGATGAATAGAATCGGCAGGCCGAACCTTAAACCTTTGGCAGGCCAAACAGAGGGATCGACAGGTCGAAGACTACGATAAGCAATCAGCAGAAATCTTCCAAAATTGTGACATTGATGATTGGTTATGATTGCATGATGATATGTGATTGATTGGCATATTTTTGGATTAATTCCTCGTTTTAGGAAATAGAATATTTGACTTTGGATGATTGATGAGGATTTTCCTATTTTGAAATTGAGAAAAATGGTAACTAGAACCATTCTTGGAAACTTTGACTTTTTCCCCCTCAATTCTCTCCATTCCTACGCAAATTTTACACTAATTTAGTCAAAAAAAAAATAATTTTACAGAGATAGTTAACCTACCTCATCCCTCATTTTTATTCACGTAAAAAAAAATATTTACTCTCTCTTTCTAAATTTCTCTTAGACATCTTTTCTTTTTCTATCTTTTCACGTTTTTCTCCTTCTTCTCTCCTTCAATTCACCTGCAAATATTTGATAGAAATATTGAGTTTTCTTTGGGTGAATTCGAAGGAATTCAAGAAGAATCATTTTAAGGTAAGAGTTCGTTCTTGGTTTAATTCTGAAATAAAATTTTCCTTAAAATCCGACTACTGTAACTTTTCTAGGAATTTTTGTTTGCTCTAAAATTTTATATGTTATTCATGTATTTGTTTTGTAATGTTCCTCCAAATTTCAAGTTAATTGGATTTTTCTATGAAAAGTTATGAATTTTCTTCTCTCTATCACTCATAGTAAATTATTGTCATATGGTTATGTTGCACAAATATATGGGTGTTGTTCTTAATGCAAATGAATGCTATTTTTCATGAAATTTGGAGGATATGATCATGAATATGTAAAGTTATGAACTGGAAAGTTTGGTGATGATTTGATGAAAATTTTATGTGATATAGAATTTTCATTAAGACTAGGTTATGAGACTGCTTTTTCGGTGAAATTGTTGGACTTTTTGTTTTGTGATGTTTTGGTATGACTAAATGATTTTATTTGGTGATGAGAATTTTTACAGGTACTATATTATATGTTAATATGTTGTCATATGAATTTTGAGATCTAAATAAATTTATTTTAATAGTTTGAAAATAATGATGACATGTAACTCACTGCCTATTACGTTGGAAGTTGTTTTGTTCTTATTGTCCCATGCACTTTTTTGGACTGTTTAGAATTTATTTAAATGTAATTTTTTGCTATATTGTAATTTTAAGTGTCTAATATATGTACCATTTTTTTATGGAATTATTTTGGGATGTAAATAATTTATTTTATGAATGTAAGTATGGACTGCTCACTGTGTTATTATTGCTGGCAATTTTGGAAGTGTAAGTTATATGGCTTGTTTAAGTTGCCAAATGAAATTTTTATGACCAACAAAAAATCATGGAGATATGTTTATATGTCAACTTTATCCCTGCCAAGATTGGTGCTAAAATTATGTGAGAATGTTAAGTTATTAAGCCATGAATTCTTAGAGGTCAGGAAACATTTGTAATGTCAGTTTTGGTTTTAATGTCTTAAGGTTAATGAAACGAATTATATTTATGTTTTTTTTAAGAGATGAATGTATTATGGTATTTAAGATATGTTATGTGGTGTTGAATGATTTCATGGACTCATGAAAATTAATGATAATTGTTATTTTAAATAAATGTATGACATGAATACACTAAGGAGCGAGCACATCGAGACTGCGGCAACGTCACCTGCGAGTAAGGTTAAATAAGCTATACAAGTAAGTATATTCTCACCTGCAACATGATATGTTTTATAAAGGTTTGAAATTATGTTCATAAGGATATCTATGATGATTTTATGATAATTTCATTTAAATATTACTTATGAAAGATTTGATGTTCAAAAGTTATGCATGTATGATGACGACGTATTTCAAAGCATGAAAGTATAAATATGTATCTATGTATCACCTAAATAAGTGTTGCACACCTAATGTTATGATATGTTTATATTTATGATGTCATGTTTGGTTTGGGATTAGCTATCCCTCTCCTTTCATGACGGCGCGCCTATGATGATGCTATGGTGCAACACTTGGGTCCTTAAGATAAAATGAATTAAGTTTTTATATAGACAATGAAATGAAAGATACGTTCCCTATGAAAATGTGCCTAGTGCACTATTATGATGATGATGATGATGATGTTGATAAAATGTTTTAAGTTGTGAGATATAAATGTACTTACCTGCATTAGCTTATTCAGTTTTATATCATGTTGCAGATAAAGATAAGAAGATAATGGAATAGGTGGAGGGTAAGGAAAGGCGTGTGAGCTAAGCAAGTTGGATTGAAAACGGAAGGCGCTAAGAAAGAAGTTTTTAAAACTTATGAACTATGTTTTATTCTTTTTATTATTATTATTTCTTTTAAGTATATTTGTTTTCTTTCCGCACTTTAAGGTATTTGAACTTGTTTTAAATTAATTTTTGAATTTTGACAATCGGTCGGCCTACTGAACATTTATGGTCGGACTGCCGATGAAACGATCGGCCTACCGATTATTCTATACTGGCTTGTCAACCTAGCGAATTTTAAAACCCTGTTTTGCAAAGCCTTAGCAGACTGTCGATGGATAAGCATCAGTCTATCGGACAAGTTTGGCCTGCCAAAGTGTGAAGTTCAGTCTGCCGAACTATGTAAGCAGATTTTAAATATTTTGATCTTATTATGGAATTAATGTTTGGTATAATAAACTATTTAAAGGATGTTTACAATCAAGTAATTCATATATATATATATATATAAAGTATGCATGAATCTTGGGTATGTTTTCCAAATTATGTTTTCAAATACATGTTTTTATTTATTATAGTTTTACTTTAATTAATGGTAAAATGAATAAATGCAACGATATCTATGGCGTCCATAAGAGGGTGTTACACCAGTAGGATCGCCCTCTATTCTTGTTGTTGGTTTTTAAATAATAGCATCGAAGGAAATCATGAAGGTCAAAGTTGATGCCAGCCTCCTTGATGAGTACAATCAGAGCAATTAGCAATCGCATCCCATTTAGCATAAGTTACGTTACTAAGATCTCGTAGTGGGATGCAACTTTTAGTATAAATTTAGGAATTGGTAGTCAAAGCCCTAGCTTGAACCACTTGGTGTACAGACACAACAAATTATCATTTTGCATATCCACTAGCTCACCAAGATATGGAAGTCGAATTTCGATAAAGGAAGGAATCCCATACTTCTACCCTAAGGTTTGATAGGTCCTCATCCCTAAGAATCGATTTTGGATTTTTCCAAAAATATGATACCCTTTTTGTAGGTAAAGTGTATATCCTCTTTTCGAGCAACTCGATTTGTTGCTTCAATTGGAAGGACCCGCGAGTCTATTTCTTCTCTTTATTTTAGTAGTGCCCACTTTTGCTTCTCTGCTGCTTCTAGCTCCACTAACTCTGGATGCCCATTTGGTCTTTGATTGCTCTAAGATCCATTCATTGATTTGCCTATCTTTATCGCTAGCCTAGGGATCGCTATATTCGCTCGAACTTAAATTAATGGCTATTGCCTTCGACATTTTATGTCATAAATAGAAAACTAGAGGAAATTTAGGGCAAGAGAGATCTAAGAGCCAACAAATTCGATATTTAATAGGTTTCGAAGGAGTTCTTAAAGGTTCTAAGTCTATGAGAATAATAGGGTCAAAAATCATAGATTTTCTTAGAAAAGGAAGTGAAAATGGTGTCCAAATGTATGAAACAACAAGAAAACCAAACCTATAGAAAGAAAATTGCAAGAAAATGAAGAAGGAAAGAATCTTGTCTAAGAATCACAAGAAAGCTCAAAATACTTAGAGAGAGAAAACACATAAGTTTGAAAGGAAAGTAAGAATGAAATGAGGAGAGAGAAAGGATGACCTATATTTGTCTAAAGGGTGGTAGATTGACGGCTAGGATTGACTTTCAAGAAATGATCCAATGGTTGAAATTAGGTTTCTTTTCAGCTTCCTACTCAGACCAAGGCATTGTCTCTTCAAACTAGGTGTTGACATCAACGATGCAGAGATATTTTGGGATCCTCTACTCACAATGCACCACGTGTAATGGGTAGTTGAGACTCAAGTTTTCTCAAGGAAGGGTAATGATCGTAATGTGAACGCGAAGCTTCAACACAAATGATGTGTCGTCAAACTGAAGTTTGGACCTTGTTTCAAATTAATCAGCTCCGATAATCGATTACATCGACTAAGGTGTTGGGGGCTAACTTTTGGAGTACTATTTGATCAATAAGGCCCAACATTAGGAATCTGAAATACTATCTGGTTAGAAAGAGTGTTCAATTTGATTCAGTTTGGCATGAGAAGCACCATTTGTCCAGCACTCGATAGGGTTGAGGCCTCAATTGATTAGATCGATTAAAAATCGATTACAATTGTTCCATTTGTATCTTAACATTCATTATTGTTGCAAATTTGCCATGTGTTGGTTTGACAGAATCGGTGTGCATGACCTAATAGTTATAAGAGGAAACATGTCAAGACATGAATTGAGACATGGGAGAAGCTTGATTCTTTCAACTAATCACAAATTGACACATGTCCCACTATTGCTTGCATCACTGCCTCCACTTCTTGAATTAGTTTTGGGTCACGATCTCATGCTATGTGCTATGTAAAGGCATTAGCAACTTCACTAAGAGACATGATGAACCTTGCAGAAACTTTGTAGAAATACACTCAAATCTTTCACTAATTTTTCCATCATCTCTCAAACACCTTCTGATCTGTATACACTTTATTCATCCACAATGAAGGACAATAGACGCGGCTCTCATTACAGAGTGAAACACTATAAATCCCCACGTGTGGCATCGCTTATTTTTTAGTAGCGTTCAATTTATTCAGCTTATTTATGATTTGTTTACTGTTGCTATTTTTAACGTAGTTCTTGCTAAAACGGATCTTAATAACAGTGATTTAAGGGTCTAAACTCTTAAATAGTAAATGGTAAATTGATCTAATATGTTTATATTAAGTTGTAAATCTAACATCTACAATATTTAAATAAATCTAATAAATAAATAAGTAAACTTTTTGTAGACGGGTTTTCCTACAATTAAATTGTTGAAATACCGAATCAAGTAATCGGGAACTTGGGCCCTCAAATCACCGTTAGATGGACCTGTCTACTCGGATATGCATGCAAGATTAGAATTAAATGAAAGAAATAAAACAGAAATAAAGGAACACACCAGATTTATAGTGGTTCATTCTGTTAATGAAGAGCTATGTCCACTGTAGTTCACTATCAAGTTTTCTTCTTACAAATTGCAATAATACAAGAAAGTTGGAATAGATAAGAAAATAATAAGGCAGAGTGTCTGTATCTCTTTTTCTCTGTGTCCCCTTCTAAAGCTACCTTTCCCGTATATATAGACTATGGAATTGAAACGTGGTCATTAACCGTCAAGTGGAGTGGAGTGATGCTTCGTAAATAATTATGATACTAGGACACGTGTCAGTTAATGATTTGCTACAGAAACCACTACTTCCTCATATTCCGGTCCTGTACTTAACGTGCGTTAAACGTTAGAACGTGTTATCCGTCGAACTGATACGAAAGATCCAGACAAACGGTACCCTGAAAGAATCGAATAGTCGGTTCGAGGAACCAATTCCAACGAACGAATCGAATAATCGATTCGATCGTGCGACCTGTTCGAGTCACTTGATCAACATTGTTGGGCCGCCAGGGCCCATGGTCAATTTGGGCCTGTCCGAATTGTACCCCAACACTTTTGCAATGAGGTTTTTAAAAAATGAAATTAATATTTAGAAATCTTGCAACATTTAACCATATCTATATTATAGAGATATTAGTCACTAGTGATTATCCATACTACATTTTTTAATTTATAAACTACAACATCCTAATTTCGATAAGGTTTTTTATGTCTCTTGATTTATCTTCTTTATTGATTCAATGAATTTAAATATTGATAAAATTGTTTTAGGGAAGTTAATTGATGCAAAATTAAATTCATTTTTGCTATAAAATTTCCATTCATTTAATTAAGGTCTAAAGATAATAAGTTTTTAAGGATCTCAGCTATAAAAAAGACTTCAAATATTGAGTTATGACGTCATTTAACAACAAAAAAAATCACATCATGACCAATGCCTGCTAAGAAATACAAGTTTGAAAACCTAATTGTCTAAATTTTAAGATAGGCAACTCTAATGTCAAAAGTCAAAAAGTTTAGACCACGACTACCTAAAAAAAACTAAAAAAGAAAGAATTCTTGCATTGTTTAAAAAATTCAAAAGATGGTAAATTATGCAAACACCTCCTATATTTTACCCAAATTATAGAAACATCCTCTTGACTAAAACTAATCACATTTAACACCCCCTGGACTTAGCACTATTAAATATTACTTAAAATGATCAAAATACCCCTTTAATTTTAGCCATCAATCTAAAAAAATCAAATTCCAACCATTGATCTTAAACAAAAAAAAAAAAAAAAAAAAAAAGCCTAACTAATCTAACCTAGCTAGACAGCTCCTCCGCCGTCATGCACCCTAAGTCCCCCTCCACCTCCCTTTCATGCTGGCGACCCCACTCCCCACCCAACAACCCCAACCCCCTATCAGCGACCCTACCACTAGAGCCCCCTACCTTGTCATTTCCCATCGTACCCCCCACCCCTTTAACACCTCTCCCTTTGCCCCCCTTTATCGTCGCCCCCCCACCCCCCACCCGTGACCTCAACAAGACACCCACCCCCACCCCCACCCCCATCGCCTAGCCGAACCTACCCCACCCACCCTAGGCCACCGAAGCACTACCTCCACCAACCTTGTTGTGGTCCCTCGCCCTTCCTTCACCGTCGCACCCATGCACACAAATTTCTTTGGTTTTTTTTTTAAATCAAATTTCTTTTTGGTTTTTTAAGGGAATTTCTTTGGTTTTTTTTATAAATATTTCTTTGGTTTTAGTCTCTCTTAATAATTTTTTAAATTTTATATATGTTTTTTTTATTTTTTCAAAAAATATCTATTTTTTATAATTTTTAAATTTTAATGAGAAATATTCTTTGTAATTGAATTATAGTTTTGTTAGAATTAGTTAATTTTGATTTTGTTGGAATTAATTTGTTTTAGTTTTGTTGAGATTGATGTATGATTTTGATTAGTTTGTGTGGTTTTGATTACTTTATATGATTAATTTGTATAACAACCAACTTTTTAAAATTGAAAATGTGGATCCATATGTTATATATTTAGGGCATTAATTGTGGTCTTTTTTTGACTATATAATTATAATATTGCATTTTATATTATTTTGGACATAATTTCTATCTTTAAAAAAAGGAAAAAAGAAGAAAAAAGAAAAAAAAATTATCTTCAAATTGTTTATATTTAGTTTTTAATGTCCAAGATGATCAAAAATGCTATTTTAGGTGCATAAATTGCTTTAAACGTTGACTGATAATAGAGGGGTAGTTGTGACATTAAACAAAATTAACAATCTGTTAATAGTCAGATTTTAAGGCCAGCGAACAAAAAAGCGTCTCTAATTTTCTTTTAACAATTAGGTGTGTCATTGTAATCGACAAAACATGATCGCGTAATTTATTTTTTAAAAGAATCTTTAGATCTTTCTTGAAGTAAATAAAACTGATGGTTGAGATTAATCCATCTAGTATTTCTCTTTACTTTTTGATTTTTAGACATTCAAAAAAAAAAAAGTAAAGAAAAAAGAAGGAAGTAAATAAACCCACGCCTGTGTTCCACGTTCAGTTTTTACCAATTAAATCCAACCCAAAACCCAACAAGGGGAAATTTCCTACCAAAAAACAGAAAAGAAAAAAAGGAACATAAAGAAATTCACACAGCCCAGTGAATTCATGAACCAGATCGAACGAATGTTTGTTTTTCTCACGATTCATCGGGAGATGAAGAGATCCGAGTTCGAGAAATCGATTTCCATGGATTTTCACCAAAAGGTTTGAATCTCCCTTTCTCCGAAATCTCAATTCTCGAGTCTTCGTGGATTCCTTGCTGCTGCTCTGATCTGATCTGATCTGCTGTCGTTTTCGATAGGGCTAGAGTTTATCCTCTTGAATCGATCCCCTAGATCGTTAGAATTAGGGTTTTTAACTTCTCGATAACGAATTTGGCGTTGATCTTTTGAGAATTTCACCCTGCTTGATCAACGGTCAAGGTTGTAAACTTGTTACGAAATTGGAGAAAAATCAAGATTTGTGTTCTTGTTGTTTAGTTGACTGATTGATGTAATGGAGTATCGGAGGAATGAGGGTTTTATTAGGCCATCTTCAAGTTCGAGATTTCGCGATCCTTTTGACAATATGGATCGGCGTGAGGTGATACAGCAATCTTCGCGGAAGAGTGCGAGCCCTCATGGGTTGGCGCCACAGGGTGTGGGTGTGAGTCAAAGGACTGGTTCTTCCATTGAAGGGAGGGACTATTGTTGGCATTTGGATCGGGGTAGGACTGGTGCTGGGCAGGTTCGGTCGAGGTCACCTCCGTCTCTGGTCCTGGAAGATGCTCAGAAAAGGCCTCACTTTGATGATGGGGTTGGGATTTCGCCTCGGAACTATTCACCGACCCCATCAACCGAATTGAGGCAGAGGGGAGAATTGGTTGAGCAAAAGAATTTAAATTTCAATAATGAGGATGCTGGTTTGCGCACCATGCGTGCCTATGGGTACGAGCGTGGAGATCCTAGAATTAGTAGAGAGGACTTTGGTGAAATCAGTTTGTCAGCTGGTGATAAACATCGATTATTAGATCAAAAGTCAGTGGTTGTGGAAGACTCGGTAGCAAGGGGATCATATCATTCACCGCTGCACCTTGGCCCTACATCTGCCAATGAAGATACTGCTGGTGGGAATCTGCCATCACTGTCAAGGAATATGGATAGTCAGAATTTTGAGCATGGAAGACTTCGGCATCAGGACCCTGTAGCTTTTAATAGATTACCAGTAACTGAATCATACAAAGATGGAGAAAAACCCATGTTTTATTTACGGGATGTCTCGTATCAAATGCAATCAGGACCAAATTCCAAGGGGCTTGCCAGTTCCTCATCGGAAACGTCAAGGAATGAGTTTTTGGCTTATCGAGATAGCATGCATTTTCTTCATGCAAGTGAATTTAAAAGCCCTGTGAAGCTCTCTGCACCAGTAGGTTTGCATGCCTATAGGGAAAGGCCGCTTCTAGATTCTGCAAGAGAACCTGAAGGCGTACAGAGCAATCCAACTTCTTACCCGAGGACATATAGCAAGAGGGGTGAGCACGATGCTTACTTGTACCCCAAATTACATGAAATGGTTGATGATTGTGGATATACAGGTGATGATTTGCATAAAATGATAGCTCCACAAGCTCAATTAGACTATGGTCGTACTCAAATTATTTATGATCACAGAGATATGTCAAGGCCCAACATTGTGCAAACTTTAGTAGACAGGAATGATAACATTGATGGTATCAGTGGAAATATGAGAAAGGAAATTACATACTACCATCCCTCTTTAGAGAAACAGACAGATGCAAACTACTTTGATATGAGAAGAGCATCGCATATATCAAAGCAGGATGGAGAGTATTTGGGTTCCGGAATTGTTCATGTTGAGCTCGGAAGGACAGTGCCTCAAGGTCGTGAAATTTCGCATATGGGGCTATCAAAAGATCATCAAATTTCAGGTTTAGAGGCAAATTATGGTTTCAATAGTGATGCAGGTCCACAGTATAAAGAAGGAACCTTGTTTTATTCACCTGTTTCGAAATATGAAACTGAAATGCATAGGAGAAATGCAAGAACGCAGAATGTAAGGGATGAGCATGGAATATATAAACCACAAGATAGACTGGTAAAAGGAAAATATAGTATTCAGGAAGATGCAAGTGCCTACAATTCTAGAACAACTTTGTCTGGTAAGTTGTATCCAGCTAGTCAATGCGAGGATTTTTATGAAACTGGTGAGGAGTGGGATGACGAGGAGATGGGTGGTTTATATGCACCCAGATCAACGGGATATGGGCATGCAGGATATAGAATGGTGGAGAGGAAATATCATCTACAGGATGATTCTGAAAATTTTGTATCTGATGAGTGGTTCTCATCTCAGGAGTTGCCACGTGCACCTAAAAATTCTGTTGGATTTTCTAAACATTATGGTCAACATACGAAAGGTCGTGGAAGACCTGGTTATATAAGGCATTATAACTCACAACGTTTTGATAGAAAAGATCATCCTTACAGACAGCAGAACCACTATGACAGAAGAAAACATCTTTACAGACAGCAAAACCAGTATGATAGAAAAAACCATCTTTACAGACAGCATAAAGTTTGGAAAAGAAATGATGGCTATTTTGAAGATTTTCATGCGGAGGATGCCAATAATGAGAATGATCCAACTGACGATTGGGTGAACTCTGAAGAGTGTGATCTCACTGAGGACACTGAGGAGTTTAAGCAACTGGTACATGAAGCTTTTTTAAAATACTCTAAAATGGTGAACGTGAACCCAGCTGTTCAGAGAAGATACAAAGAAGAGGGGAAAGCTGGTAGTTTGTTCTGCATTGTTTGTGGAAGAAGGTCTGTTTTCTTTTCTGTAAGTTATTTCTTAAAGTGGGGCAAGTTTTTCATGTTTTCATTCAGGAGTTTGTGGTATTAGTCATGCGGTCAAGTAAGTAGACTTACCCTCAAGATTGGTGTATGAGATTTTATTGCGAGTTGGTAGACTTGCATTCTTTAGCAATTAGTATAGTTATGCTCATAAGGAGTTAGTATTTAGGCTCTTTCATCATACGTGGCACAGAAATATATTCAATGTGCTGAGATAATGCACTTTGAATTTGATTAGGCCGGTTATCCTTGTCAAATCCTAAAAAATAAACCTATAGGAAACAATATTACTGTGTTCTGTGCCTCATGCTAGTGGTGACAGTGATATTAGAAACAACTTTTGTGACCCCAAAGCGAAATTATTGTTTTATAGTGGTAATAATATTAGCAGTTTAGCTTTGGGTTGTAAGGACATCTGGAAAGGTGGTATGTGTGCAAGGTTTTTGTATTTCTACGCTGATTTTGTGGCATGTAGATTTTTATTACATTGTCGTTGCACGAAATAAATCCTAAGCACCTTGCTGAAATATGTTTAGCTTTTTTGTTTGGTTTGCTCTTTGATATCTGCGTATATAATGTGTTTGGATGTTGGTCCATGTGAGGGTTGTGAAAGGAAAAAATAGAGAATGACCAATTAAGAGTTGTACAGCTCTTATGTTATATCACTAAGATGGTGGGAACTTTAACTTCAACGGGGTGGTGGTTCACATATTTTGGAGTTATAAATAGCCCAAGCCTCACCAAACACGGATGGCTTTTGCATATAGGTGTCTGGAACAAAATTTAGTGAGAGTTTATGATCATTTTATTGATGCGAGATTGCCTTTAAGACGACGAAAGAAGATGTCTGGAAGTTTGAGTATGCTTGCTATTTTAATGCTTGTTGTATGGATGTTTCGGAGATTTCAATTCTCTACTGTAAGACTAAAACTTTATGTATTACCAGATATTCGTATGAGTAGTAGTTATTTTTGGAGATAGTATATGAGCCACAATGATAAGGAAAACCATTTAACCATGGACTTTGAACCTGCAGGACAGTTAATAAACACATTTTGGGGAAACGGGAATTTTTTTTCCATATATTTTCAATTGTCAAATTAGTAGTGAAGTTTTTGTGTTTGGTCAGTTTATTCTGTGGACATGCCTTTGTTAAAGAAGTTCTGTTGTGTTGGTCAGAGTCTCAGAGATCAGTGGTTCTAGCAAGTGGCTCATCAGTGGAATCATGAGGTGGTGTGAAGGCGTTTTTGTGTATAACTGTAACGGAGTTTCTTATGTTTATGACTGTTATTTGCTGCAAGGATGACGCCTTATTCTGGTGGCCACCAAAGTACTGCAAACGGTTTATGGTTGACTTCTTTGAGCTGCTAAGTTCAAAAGTAGTTTTTCTGGTAGCGGGTTTACTTTATAAAGTTTCATTGTCAACCTCTTTGTAACGGTTTCATCTTTGTTTTCCATCAGCTGGTCCTGTCCATCTCCCTCCCTCTCTTAATTTAGTAGTATCTTCAGCCTTCATCGCTCAATTCTGTCTCTATCCTGCTTATTCTCTGCCAACACATTCTTAGCCAACGCACACGCAAGCATGTTAAGAGTGCATTTGGTTGTCCTGCCAAGTGTTAGGAGTGCATCTGGTCTGCACGGATCTAACAGTACTGTTGTGGATATGTCCTTTGCCTCCGAAGTTTGTAAAGTGTGATGATTTTTGAGAGCCTTATTCCAAGCATCAAAGTTTTATCTAAAGTTGGGAAATTGTTCATCTTTCTTGTTAGTGACTCTCACTTTTTCAGGCTGAGTGATTGGAATTGTTTTTTGTATATAAGAAAATATAGAAAATGAATGAGAGATTTATCAAATTCAGTATATTCTAGGAACATTACTAAGACAGTAGAATGTAGATGTATTAAAAGATTCATGGGCTAGGTACTTAAATGTTTCTTACTTACTATAATCATTAGTATTTAAGAATCTGAAAAAATGAAGATATGCCATTTTTCTTTTTTGTTGATTGTTAATACTTGAGCAATTTGTTTTTTGTTTACGCGTCTAACAACTTTTCTAGGTCATAATCTCCATTGCTTTCTTCTTATCTTCTCTATTACAGTGCTTCAAAGGAATTCATGGACACTCAACGGTTGGTGACACATGCGTTTATGTCTCACAAGGCTGGGCTGAGAGCAGACCACTTGGGTTTGCATAGAGCAATTTGTGTTCTCTTGGGTTGGAGCACTGTTGTTCCCGATGACACAATAACATGGCTTCCCCAGGTATTGCCCAAGGAAGAAGCTTTGGCTCAGAAGGAGGATTTGATTCTTTGGCCTCCTGTCATTGTCATACACAACATTTCTTTGTCACACAATAATCCTGAAAAATGGAAGGTTGTAACCATGGAAGCACTTGAGGCCTTCATAAGAGGTGTGTCATTTTTCTGACGTTACATTACAAGTTTTTAAAAAACACACGTCCATATCATTAAAAATAAAACTTGGGTCACCAAAACTGTTTAACAAGTAAAAAATCAAAATGAGAAGGATATATGTTTAAATGTATGATCTCACTCTGGTTGAGTTCTCTACAAAATGGCAGGAAAAGGTCTTATCAGGGGAAGAATTAAAGTTTGCCTGGGAAAGCCTGCTGACCAAAGTGTTTTGGTGGTCAAATTATTGGGGACTTTTACTGGGCTGGGAGACGCAGAGAAACTTCACAAGTACTTTGCAGAGTGTAAGCGCGGACGACTAGAGTTGGAGCTGGTGACGTCAAATAATGGAGAAATTGACATCAATGGGGAAACAGGAGAAGTTGAGGAGCATATGTTATACGGGTACCTGGGGATTTCAGAGGACTTGGACAAAGTAGATTATAATACCAGGAACACTGGTTTAATAAAGAGCAAAAAGGAGATTCAGGAGCTGGCAAATGCACCTGTTAAACCTGAGGAGACTTAGCAGCAGTGCCCATGCTTCAAGTTTTATTTTCTATATGCAGCGAGAATATATGAAAGGGGAAAAAAAGAAGAAATACAAGAGAAAATATCCTCTATGGTGCAACACCCTTGTTCTGTCATGCGAGGAGAGGTGTTTGTCTTTCTGCGTTGATCTCTGTGTTTTCTTCTCTATAAGGAATTCGGATATAGTGATGATCTAATTTGATAATGATAATTTGCTGTAGATAAAAGCGTCTCAGTGATATTTAAAGGTTCCTTAATATCGAATTTGATGTTAGCTTCATTTCATCTTTCCTTTGGGAACATATTATTGTCTCTACTTACACCTACAGTGTTTGATGAATGCTTCTTATGGTATTGAGGTTGTCTTCTAATGTTCAAACCTTGAATGGTTATATGTATGTTTCCAGCGCTATCGTTACTTTTCCTTGGCTGAAAAAAAAAAAAAAAAAAAAAAAGAGAGAGAACTGTTTGACTTGAGCTATTGATTGTATTAGCATTTGGATTTCTTTTGGCTGGCAAAAAACATACTGGCCGTTCATGCCACAAATATGTTGATAGTCTTATTAGGAAATTGAAGTGCATAATTATTATTTTAAATTGTTATTATGACTTAAGTGACATGAGTATCAGCTTCATGGTAATACATGGCTCGGTTCGTCATTGATTTCTTGGACTTAAACCGTCTGTCTAATTTTTGGTATCTTAAATGGTGTTTAATCAATTATATTATCACATGTTATTTAATAAAAAAAAATGTAAAAGATAACAAAATAATATTTCAAAATTTTTAAATAATATGTCATAATATAATTGATTAGATATCATTTAAAACATTAAATTAAACAAAAGATTTCAATCCTCATTTATCAGTCTGACTTAAGAAGTCGCAAAGAAACATTAACCATCAGCATTGGAATGATGCAATGAACGGAGACTGTAAGTACAGATTGAAAGTGGAACACTTGATAAAAGGTAGTGCTAGCGCTTGTGACATAGAAAGGAGACCATAATTTCGTAGGGTTTTATAGCTTATCTTGTCTTAGACAAAAATCAGAAGGAAAGAGACTAGGAAGGGAACGAGAGATAGAAAAGTGAGGGTGAGAACAATTTGAATATTAAACCTCTAAATTACAGTGACAATATTTCTCCCTGCTATTATTGGAGGAGAGTCTTTCTTTCTTTTTCGTGCACATCCATAAATGCAAAACAATGCTGTTTTCTTCTTTCTTTCATATTTTTTTATTTTTTAATTTTTTTTAGGGAACAAGAGGTTAAATATACGAGCTCCATGGAAATTATTGCCATTGACTTTTTGTCTCTTTTATCTTTTTTTTTTTTTGGAAAAGAAGAGGAGCAATTATTAATTGATGGAGAAAGGACACAAAGTTCCAAAAACTACGATTTTTTTTTTTTTTTGGAAAAGAAGAGGAGCAATTATTAATTGTTGGAGAAACAACAGAATTCCAAAAACTACAAATTTTTTTTTTAGACAAACGGCAATTAAAATTCATTAAAGAGCTACAAAAGGACTAGGATACAAAACAATTCTAAAGCCATAGAAACGGGTGCCATTTACACGACTGCACAATACAAACACCTTTAGCCCAACGAGAAATAGAATTCGTCCAATAAGTAGCATAATAACATGATTCGGCCTCATAGAAAAAACTCAAAATGAGTTATATCCTAATCTCAAAATGAACCCAAGTCACACAACATAGACTAAGAGTGGTGGGAAAACCACCCTCTAGGTGAGACAAAGGCCACAAACAAAGACAGATGGGGAGACCTCCCTGTAGCTAAGACAAACCGATGGTAGATGGGGAAACCATCACCATTATTACAGACTAACATAAACAAAATATATAAAAACTGTAAAAACTTTACAAAGATCCCAAAGAATCAACATGGCAAGATCAAGCCTCTTGACGTCGGAAATATGTGAAACACAGTAGACGTGGTGTTCGAAAAAGGCTCTCTCGAAATGGTAATGAAAGCATTCAAAATACAGCAGCGTGTAAATCTCACGCGTTGTCACAGACGGGTGATGGCTACCACACGCTTCGGTCCACCTTCCTCACCTCCCTTCTGCGACCTAGTTCCCGAAGTTTCAAAAGGATACCGAGACGAACTTAACCTAGATCTACGGTAGAAGAATGACGACTTCGTCCCTTGAACAGCTCCATTCTCATGACTAGCCACACTTCCATCAGCATGAACTAGATGCCAATGACCTTTGCAACATTCTTAAAGAACTTTGGAGGCCGGCAACCTGACTAAGCGCTGGACATCCAACTCCAAAACACACCCTCTCTTTGATTTTGCAGAGCCTCTCTCCTTCTCTAAAAAAATGCTAGGTTATTGTTTTTCTAAAAAATATAATAAAATAAAATAAAAGGCAAAATACTACAATTAAATGTTGTATATGTTTACGTTAACATCCAGTGGAACCAAAATGTATGAGGTAAATTGTTGGGTGATAAAAGAAAATAAAATGCCAAACAAAAAAATTTAGTGGGTGTTTGAAAAGGTGATGGAAACCACTTTTACTGTAACATATGAGAGTTTTAAACTGTAGCAATTTTTTTTATTGTTACTGTAACATGTGAGAGCTTTTTACTGTTCATAACTGAGTTTGTGGTAGAAACTGAGTGGTGGGAACCACTGCCAAACACCGTCTTAGTTTACCAAACTAGGTTGTCCAAATTTTAATTGGTTGACCCCAAAAACAATTGACCCCTCCATTCTATTTCAAATGTGAATTCTATGTGCACGATAAATAAATTTCTATAAAGAAAAACGGTTTACACAATTTCGGTATTTAGGAGGAGAGTTCTAACTTTAAAGTTTGAATAGCATAATGTAGCATGTTGTTACTTTATACTCTAACATATTAAAGCTTTATGAGTGCTTTATAGAAGTGCCACCTTTTTAAACCATAGATTGAAATATGTTACTTGAGGAAGAAAAAAAAGACTTTTTGAAAATTGTGACGATTGCTTTACCAATCCATTTTAAAAAGAATGCCATGATTGTTTTTACCATTGCACTATGAATAACAAAAATTTAAGATGCTTTTTATATAAATACTACCATCTGTTTATGTTATGTGAATATTCTTGTCAAGTTTTGAAAAATCACAAGACTAGTGATTACATTCTCTAATTATAAATATCAATCTATATATTCTCAAATTATAAATATCAATCTATCAACCTAATCAGACGAAATTATAACCTCGTTATCAATAAAACTGTAAACCCTAATCTAATATCAATGTATATATTAAACTAGACCCTCCAGTTCGATAAGAAACAAACTTGTAGCATACAAAAGACTTTTTAAAAGTCTTTTTAAAAGTCTATGGGTCCCATAGAGAGTTAGTCCCAAGACCGGGACCCACCTATTGTGGTAGAGCCCTACAAGCCATAGCCGCTGGAAACACTCAAAAGCTTGCAGGCAAACAATAGCACCTATTTGAGAGGGCGGTCTCGCAGTTAGACCCATAATCTGGTTTAAATTTTACGATAAAACACTAGCAAACCAAAAACAGTTCTAACTGTTATTGTGAAACAGCCTTACCATCCATCCTACGGCATGCATGAAAAAGTTGTTGAACTGCAAATTAGGGACTCGGTTGACTTGTCTGAGAGACGACAGAAAAGACCGAAACTCATCACAGGTTCAAATTTTTATGTATTTTTTTTTCCCTTTGTTTTTTCCATCTCCATCTTTTTTCTACAAAAGGGAATCAACAAAATCCACTTGTACACTATTGCTGTAAGGTTATACTAATACAGAATGTACAATAGCAATCAAAAACCTATACAAAAGTACAATACTTCTCTTCCAGGATCTTCTCCCAACGGCCACGTCAAACAAGCCACAGAGAATGCTGTAAGGAGTAATCCATCCCTTTAAATTTAAAAAATGGGTCATTTTCAGGAAACCATGAAGATTCAATCAAGTATTAAATGAGCAGCGGCAGCATCAGATGATTCACAAACTCGAGCCCCTTCAGCAATTTTAAGCGCCATTGCGGCTCTGTAGATCGCCAGATCTGCATTGTTCATAAGTAGCTGAGCCCTTCGCCGTCTCTGAACAGCCAACTCCACAGATCTGTTTGCTGAGGCTTTAGCTTCTTCAACATTATGCATAGCGTTCTGTTCTTCCTCAGTGTCTCTTTCATATGCAAGCGCTGTAATTATGCGACAAGATCAGAAAAAATTTTAGCTATTTATTCGCAGTGCCCAGAAATAATTCAACACAACGGCTTGAAAAGATTGATTAATGTGGGTGCCTGGCTTGCTTACATTATAAATCCTATCTGCAATCGTGTATTTCTATCTAAACGTACGATAAAACTTACAGCCTACAGCTTGCACTTTGAAAGATAACTCTCGAAATAAAATTGAATGCACTTAACATTCTTCATATATGATATACATACATACATATATATATATGTTATAATCCATATTATCGGGACTTTAAATAAAACTTAAATTTAGGTATTAAAAAAAAATATTAGAAAAAAAAATGGTTCATATCCAACAACCTTCGAGAAAAAAATTAATTACCTGGTAAGAAACTGGGTTGTTTGCCTCTTCCAGCTTGGCTTGGTTGTCGATTAAAGGATCTTTTTTTACGAATGGGCTTTGGGACCAATGGAGTTCTCCTTCCTTGATAAATCTGCTAAGGCAACCATCAAAGGTGATCAAACATATGTCATAAACTCAAACATGAGGGGAAAAAAAAGGGACAAAAAAAGCCAAGAGAATGAAAAGAAAGAAGACGAACAAGGATATACGCATTCAAATGCACCAACGCAAGAAATTATACAATGAAATCACCCGGTATATGTTACTAATATGAATGATTGTATTACATGCATATGGTAGAGCTCGCAACTAATAATTCAAGATTTCTTTTTTCTTCTTTGAAAGGATAATCATCAAGGTTTCTGATCAGATCATGAAAGCTGGGTTATTGAAGGGCATAACAATGCTCTGATTGCCATTCTGAGCACGCAAAGAGATTTAACAATTTAAGACTCCTTACTAGAGTGTGTAAATCCTAAGGAAAAAAAAAAGACCGATGGATCTGTGATAAGAGATTATCCAAACTACATAAATATTTTTATCTGTTACAAAGTCTATTTGCACTGTAATTTACGAGAAATTGCTTGCCTCATCTACATCAGAGAGGACACCAGTTTGAAAGAGAGCAGATGGATTAACACATGTATTATAGATGAGGTACATCTTAAAATGAACAAATTTAGTAAATAAAGCAATGTATAAAAGTGATTATGAAGCCGGAAGAAAAGGCAAAAAATTTGTGGTAGAAAAGATAATATTCTACTTATTTATCTAGCAAGAACACAACGTCGTCTAAATATCAACCAGATAAAAAAAATAGGGCCTTAATCAGCTCAAATTCAAACTTTGTATGTAAGATATAGTCAAACTTAAAATAGACTTGGAAAACAATATGGATAACAAATTAAGGGAAAATTGCAATATGGTATGAAGTAGAAAGACATTACCTAAAGACCATTTAAAGAAAAAAATGAGATTCTTTTACAAGTATAATTGTATCACAATTTATACAGAAGAGTAAACACAGTTGCCACCATAAAGAAAATTAGACTTCCCCCATATCTTACAACAAGAACAAGAATACAGATAACACTGCCCAATGTCTGATTATGTCTAATAAGATGCGGGTTAAAAAAAATACACACACCACAAAAGTCGAAAAAGATATATGAAGAGTAATTGCATCTTTACCTGAAAAATGCGAAGCAAGGATGATTGCCGTTTCTGCTTCCGCTTTTTCATCCAATAAAGATAAATAGCTTCTATAGCTTTGCTATCACCCAGATGTGGACACAGATCAGCAGGTGATTTCTCGTCATAGATATCATATGGACTACAAAAGAATGCTTTCTCAAAGGCATCAATCATCAACTCAAAATTGTCCTCGGAGACACGCTCACAATTTTCATTCTCCACAGACAACTCGCTGTTGAACTTTTTTAGCCATTCCTCATCCTCTAAATCCATATCATAATTTGCAGTCTTCCTCTCTATCGCTCTACACAGTTCACCGTCCTTCACAGATATGTATGACTCTGGTCTGCGAAATATAGCACAATGTTTTTCCCCATTTTGTGAGACTTCATTTACCCCCGGTATAGGGATAACCTTAACCCCAGGAACCAGCATATTCCGTTCCAAACATTCCTTGTAAAGATCCTTGAAAATAAGCCAGTCCTTTCTATCAGGAAACTCCAGCTTCCAACCATCATTTGCAGTCCACATTATATCATGTGTAACACGGTTGGAAGAACAGGGCCTCATAACCTTGTCTGCCTTGTGGGTAAATTTTGTTGCTCCATCTTTCCTTGACGCAATAAGCCACTCTCCCAAAGGAGAAAGTTCTAAAACAACGCTAACTCCAGTTTCCCTGTAACACTTGTCTGATTCAATAACCAATACATTTGCAGAACATGAAGTTGAATCCATGCCCTGTATTAATCCCGCTGTCGTTAAACTCATGTCTTTCAAGTTTTGAACAACGCTACTCCGTAGTGATCTCGAATTTTTCCTACCGCTAACTAAATCAGAAACCAAAGCTCCATAACTATTAGGCTTTTGTACACCGCAAAGTGAAGGATTTCTGGCCTTCCTCCTCCTAATTGAACTCCGTCTTTTCCGAATGCCACGTGAAAGCAAACCATTCCTATACTGAATGCTTCGACAAGCATGCTTTGAAGCTTTAAGGGACAGATCTAATGCCAACCTGTTTTCAATACGATCCGCTTCAGAGCTCATCAAGGCTCTGCTTCCCAAAACACCTTTCCCTGAAAAGGATAACTGGTCTTCCTCGTCATCAGAAATCATCTCGTCAATTTCATTATTCCCAACAAGAGATGGCTGACGTTTGTATCTAAAAAACATGCAGGAATGCAAGTGGACAAAACAAAGAGGAATTGCAGAAAAGTCCAAACAAAATAATGGCACAAAATCCAGAGCCGCAAAAAGCTTGCAACTTGCAAAACGTTTGGTCGAAGGATGATCCTGAAAGGTGATTACCGAAGTACCAAACATAGATGCAATCAATTACCAAAAAGAATATTTCCAACAGGGAATAAAGAAACTACAGACAAATATTGAAACATTTCGCTCTGCGTGTCAAAGGACTTACCAAAAAGATGTTTAGGCCACAGGAAGAATTTACTCTGCTCATAGGCTCGGAAACGAGGAACGCAAAAAGGTCAGTCAATCTTAGCCTGGCCCTCGTCAAGTACACCAAAACAGAACACAAAACCCGAGCAGCATAGAAGTTCATGTCCATGGAAGAGCAAAAAACAACGCTAATCACGTTGCCCAGCGTAAATTCCAGCTGGGAATCGGATACGTTGGCCACCGTAAGGCTCTTGCCAGAATTCAACTTCCTTCTCTGTCTGCGGACGAACCGACGCCCATACCTTTTTCCAACAGGCCCATCAAGATTCTCCGAATTGCCCGAACCATCGCCGGAACTTCTAGCAGCCACACGCTTCCTCTTCCGGCTATACACAAGTCCGAACATCCTATCAGGGCGTTGTTCGCCATGTGCCAACTCCCGGCCCCTGCGGCCACTGTCCTTAGGTTCTGGCGGGTCGATTTCGGCCACAGCAGGGGCTTTCTTGGGTTTAGCGTTGGTGTTCTGGGACCAGGCGTTCGAGTCATAGCCTAGACCGCCGTCGCCTTTGCCAATCTTGAACCAGTCGTCCCCATCCCCGTGCCTCCTGAGCTTGATCTCGCCAGAGTCTGGCCATAAACGTCGACCGGACCTCAAAACTCTCGCGCCGTCGACGCCTTTCACCACCCCGAACACCCTCGTCGTCCGCCTCATCCCTACAGATGGCATTGCCGTCGTCAAACTCGCGAGCGGCTCGACTCGGGGACTTGCCTTCCTGCTCAACTCACTGAGCCTCCCAGCCGACCTCCGAGTAGACTCAGTCCCGAACTCGGAATGGAAATTGAAAAACTCAGCACGCACTGACCTCATAATCGTAGGAAAAAATCAACGGAGAAACCACCACAACCGCCATTAAAACGATTCAGCAAGTCATCAACTCGGTGCTTACGGATTCAGAAAGTCGGAACATACAGAGACTTCTAATACAAGTGTTTTTATTTTACAAAACAGTAAATCGATACTTACAAACAAACAGGAAAAAAAAAACTAGAAACTAGGGTTTTTTTATTGTTATCTACACAGGAACGAAATGAAAACTCCCTATATGATCAAGATCTGAAAAGAAATCAGAAGGAAATAGATAAACACTAACAGATAGGGAAAGATAGTAGATCGGCGGGGGAATTTGGGGGTTAAGAGGTTGTTTGGATGGAGAGAGAGTGAGAGTGAAGTAGAAATGAAAATGGAGGGAAAAAGAAAAAGGAAAAACAGAGTTCTTTCGCCTACCCTCAGTGTAACATCGTGCGGCTAGGGTTTACGATAAAAAAAAAAAAAACTATATGGGTAACCACTCGCCGACTGACGAGTGCCGTTGGATCTCACGAATGGGCGGTTCAGATTTCGCCTTTTCGGAAAATTGTTCTCACAGAAGATGAGAGAGAGATATCTTTGTTCAGGTTGTGGGAGAGAGAGAGACAGGGGGGACTGATTTTTTTATTCATGGTGGGGAAGAGAGTCCCAGTTTGTGAAAAGACGAGAGAGGGCTTGGACGTGACGCGTGAGTGCGGGGTTTGGTTTGCGGCTTTTTAGTAATTTCGGAAAGGCTGAACTGGCGAACAAACAGAGGGGCAAAGGGTCGGCGAGGATCGACGCGGTAAAATGGGATTTAATTAACGGTTCAGTTCTAATATTGAATACGGTAAAAAAAAAAAGGAAAGAACAACGCGGAAATTTGTTAAATCCAGCACGAGAGGGGAGAAAATAAAAATGCTTGGAAAAGTACCGCACCTAATAAAAGGTTGCACTGTGAATTTGTACCTCGAGATGCATCTTTTTTTTTCCTTTTTGTTTTTTCCTTTGAAGATCCATCCCCTGCATTGTGTTCAGCACAACCATAGTATTGTTCATGGAAAAAAGATTTCAATTCAATTGTTCCTTCTTATTTAAAAAAAAAAAGTTATAATAGAATATTTCGTGAATACTATCAACTGCCCAAATTTTGCACTTATTTTCTTTTATAAAATTTGTATTTAATACGGTAAATCTTCGTTAATCATTGTAGTATTTATATATTATTGAATTTACAAAAAGGATCAATACGATTAAAAAATATAATTTATGAATAATAATGGCGTGCGCTAAGAAAAGGGTAATTACCCTGTAAGGCTTCTAAAGTCAATGACAAACAAATGAGTTAATCAAAAGGACAAAAGAAAGAAAAGGAAAAATAAAATAAAATCTTCCTTTAAAATGTATGAATCTTTAAAACTCATTAATGAGAGAATTTATAGGGTATTTTGTAAGAGGATTTGAACCGAAAAATAAGTTTAAAACCTATAGCATTTAAGATATATATATAATGTAATAGTCTTTTGTTTTAAATTATAATATATAAGAGTTTTACATTATAATTGGTTTGTCAAACACTACACTAACTATATGATGGAAAATTAAAAGGCAATTTTAAGGATTTAACTCATTAGAAGTGAACCTGTAAAAAAATAAAAAAATAAAAAAAAAAAAAAAAAAAAAAACCTCAAGAGAAGGGATTCATGAGAGGGAAGAAAAGAAAAAGATTCCTGAGAAATAGCAAGTTAATTTTCCTCTAACATTAATTACTACAAAAAGATAAAATAATTATAAAAATAAAAAATAAAACAAACACACGCTCGAACAAATTGAACTATTTTCTCATGCAAGTTGAATTTCCCGAGCCCTCACCACTCATAACCACAACAAAAATACCTAAAAACAAAAATCAAGGAGAGGAACATGTTACTTTCTAAGTTTGGACGAAAAGCTTTGGCTATCTTTCATAGAATGATATATTACCCTTACACGCGTCATATCCAAAAAATTCACTAATTTTCAATAATATCCTTTTCTTTTTGTAAAAATCCCCTCTCTCTCTTTTTTTTTTCAACTTTTATTTTTTCTTTGGTGCTATACTGTTGGGTTTAGTGCCCTAAAAGCTGTGACATTGTATATTTTGATGATAAATAAATAAAGTGACATTTATAATTATTTTGGTTATGTGTTATGAATACATTTATAAACATCAAGAAAATTCTATGATTATTTATGTTACTATAAATTTAGCATATAAGTGTTATATGCTTAGGGATAAAATTTATAGATAATAATCTAAATAGTCCGTAATAATTAATTAAAGTTTGGAATCTTTAATTAAATATTACAAGTACAGTCCAATCTCATTTAGAATGAAATAGTCACTATCCGGACTATTAATGTAGAGACATTAGATTGGGGGTACTTTATATAATAAGATTATGTAGGACTGGACCAAATAAATTATGAATCTCTAATAATCATCCGTTACAAATAGAGTATTCAAATTTGTCACTATGATGATCATATATTTGAAAGTCTTAATCCTGAGTATTTATTAGACTCCTATTTATGACATTATGTTTTTTGACTTGCATGGTAAGATTTGTGTAAGCACAAATAATAACTTAGCATCTTGGAAATATAATGTAATAAGTGGCTGGGGATAATATTATACAGATATGGAATCCATTTCTTCCCTATGGAAGTTAGAAAAATAGTTCTCTTGAGTGATGATTCAAGGTTTGAACAGTAAAGCGTTCGTTCATAATAAGATTATGAATTAACTGTTCATTAGAGAATTATTGGAACTCGAGGATAAAGATATAATAAGAGAGGTAAACGAAAATTGAACCTAGCTCTTATTATGAACTATTTATGGAGGACTGACTTATATGTAATGATTATATCAATGGACTACTCGCTAATTTTCCTTGAGTAATTTTACTATAATCTCAAGAGTTCAGTTTCAGGTTTTTAGTGGAGTAACACTGAAAGTAATAAATTTGACACATTAATTAAAGAGTTTGATTAATTGTCAAATTTATTGGAGCTTGGGTTATAGGTCCATAGGTCCCCAATGCCACCTCTGTAACACTATATTGGATTTATGCGTAGAATGAATTACATATTCAGTTTAGAATTATTGAATTCTGAATTAATTATTTCACACTTGAGTTATTAATGTGACACAGAAAAATGTTCTCTGTAACACATAATGTAATGTGATAAATGTTGTCACATTTAACTGAGCATTAGTTAATTAATTAATTGATCTATTCTTAAATAAATGTAATTTATTTTTGAATTAAGATATATATATATATATATATATAGTTTTGAACCAAATCTTTATATATGTATATATAAGATTTTATAATATAATAATATATATATATATATATAAAAAAAAGAAATGTACTTTACACGTTCTACTTTTTCTATATATATATATATATATATATATATATTGTTGAATCACGTTGGTTT
>CAMOHE010030453.1:0-23878 GCA_946598075.1 Artocarpus hirsutus | reverse complement strand
TGAGGGGGTGTGTTGGGCTTGACTTGGAGGTGTGTAGGAGTGTTGAGGTGCAAAGAGTGGCACGACTTGGCCGGGGGTGTGCTCATGTGTGTCTCAATTTGGCTGTGAGAAATGAGAGGAAATAAGAGGGAGCGATGAAGAGAGGTTGGAGCAACCAACGCAATAATATGAGGTACTAATGAAAATGAGAGGTGATGGGTGTGTTTGTCGAGGAAAAGAACGTGGGAGAGAGAAAAATTTATTCTTGTTTGTTGCTTGTAGATAATGTGTTATGGGTTTGCATATGTCTTTGTTGGAAAGAGAATGAAGATAATAATAATGGTGTTGGAGAGGAGCGTCCGTGATGGGGAGCTGTTGGTTGGTTGGTGTATGTTCCTGCACCATGTTCTCTTATTTTTTTTATTATGCTATAAGCAAGTTTCTAGATGAGTTTAAATAAGGTATTTGATGACTTTTAACATGGAGAATTAAAGAGAAATGATTGCAATGGATTTTTAGAATTAAATGGCTTCTTGTTGCAACTCGGGATGTGGGAAGATAGTCCAAACGACATGTCATTTTTTTTTTATTTTTTGCATTTCTGCCTCCCAAAAACGAAATGTCATTTTGGGAGCTTTTTTTTTGAAAATGTAAAATTTTTTTTCCAAAATTGTACAAAAGACTTCTAAGGTCAAAATAATTCCTAAAAATTAAAAATAAATCTCCCAAATATTCAAAAGATTAAATACCACATCCAAATAGATAAAAATCAAAGTGATTTATCAAAGTAGAAATATATATATATATTTTTAAACGAGGAATCATCATAATCATTTTTAGACACCTCACAGTGTTGGAATTCCTTAGTCCATCCACTACAAATAAGGTCGTTAGTCCATAATAAATTCATAATCATAATTATCACACTAAAATTTTCACACAAAATATGCTTTCAAGTCATATTTTCATTTATGTGATGCTTAAAATCGTCAGATGTTGCATAATATCGGTTAAAGGAAATAGCGGATGTAATAATTAAAGGGTGACATCCACATTTTAATAGTGGTATGTATGCCGATACATTAGAGGTATGACTCTTGATCACGTAGACCTGTTATTCATAAATATGGAGTCCATAGTTCCTCTTCAGGGGTAGTTGTGTAGTTGAAAAACTAGAGCGCTTAACTATTTAGATACATACGCATAATCAAATGGTATACTGTCTTTGGATGGTTAGTTTTCTTGATAATGAGATAATAGAACGTAAGAGAAACATAATCAGGAAGGTAAGATAGAACTTGTCCATAAGTTGATTATGGATAATCCTATAGGGATATGATATGTCATGGAGACTTAACTATATGGGCTTCATAATTCTATATAGTTCAAGAGTGTGGCTCTAAGCTTTTAGTGGAGTAGCGTTAGAGTTGATAATTATGAAATGTATATCTGTGATATTGGGTCTCATAAATATCGAGAGCTTGAACTATATAGGTCCATTAGGTCCCCTTTACTAGCTCATAATCAATCCTCTAAGGATGCGGTGTGCTTTTCCAATAGTTGGTGACTTGTGTTAAATTATTAGATTGGCTAAAAATTTGATAAGATCGGATAATTCATGCCTGTTTATCAATTTAATTAATTTCATGAATAAATTATTCAAGATAATCTTGTTGAATTATCATGATTAGATAATTCATGTCTGTTTATCGGTTAGATTAATTTTGAATTAATTCAAGATGAACTTGTTGAATTGTCATGAATATTTATTCTCCTAGAGATTATCTAGATATGACTATTTTAATCAGATAACTTCTCTATTAGGTTATTTGAATCGAAACTTTGGCTCTATCCTATGAATCTCAAGTGGAAAATAAAGATTCACATGTATCATTTATTGAAAGTTTAGCTTGCCAAAGGAGCAACTTTGGCAAGTTGTTCTGCCAGTTCAACCCGCTGGCCAAGCGATAAGCAGATCACATGTTTTCACATGGATTTTATCTGATATTGATCCTAATTTGATTCTTATTCAAATTTTTGAGACCTTATCTGATAAGGACTGACTCCTAGGCTTAACCTCTATAAAAAGGGGAATGAGACTCATTGTTATATAGTTTAGTTAAGAAATCTAGAGTGAGACTTTGCCAGTGAGACTTTATGACTCCTTGGAGAGCTATTGTTCACAAATTGTAGACTATAGCTTTGGGTTTTACTCAATTGGTTGGAAGGAGAGCCACTAAGGAAAGGCTAAACGATGTGTGCCTACACGCACTCTAATCATGAATAGAGAATAGCAAAGAAGAGCAATTGGTTGAGGCTCTTCTAAAACATTACTTCTCTTTACAGATTGCGAGAGCTTTTTTGCACTTACGAGGTTAGTAAGATCTGGTTAATTTATGCATATAGTGTGTCAAACTTATGTTTTGAAAAACACTCTAGTATAAAAAAATTTTAAAATTTTGCTGTGTATTGTTTTTCTAACAATTAATATCAAAGCAATGGTTTTTACATAAATTTACAAGTTTGTAATCACGTTATACGTATAAATTATGTGATCTTATTCTCTTCTATGCTTAAATTTAATTTTATAGAGAGTGAGAACTCTAGGTTTCTATATATTTTTATGTTGTCATGGATTATATGGTGAATGTTTATTAATTAATTAAGCTTGATTAAATTATTATTTAATTATTTTTTTAATTAATTAATTTATGCCGGTTATGGTTCCTTAGTGGTTAAAATGTGTATCTAGGTTTTTCATGTCATTAGATGGTAAACTATCATCTCCGTCTATGAATTATTATTTAATTTTAAATTTGTAAGAATTTTATAATGAAATAATCATTCAGAGAAAACGGATCTAGAAGATAGATGATAGCATTTCTAGGTATTTTTTGAGTTTCTAATTTTATGTTTTTGAATTGTGGAAAATAAAATTGAAAAACTGCATAAAATTGTATTTTTGGGAAAAACATGACTTATGCTCGATTGGCATGCCAAACCCTTAGGTCCGGCCGGCCAATGGTCGTAGATTGGCAGGCCAAACTTTAGGTTCAATAGGCTATCAACGGGACAAAAATTTGGTGGCTCAGGTAGCAGGCTGAACTATCATGATCGATAGGCCGACCTAAAAAGATAGGTAGGCTGGAGGGTCATGACTGGCAGGCCCATCATACAGATCGGCATGCTAGCAGAGAATTGTAATTTTCAAAAAAGGTTTGTTTTTCACTGTAGTTTCGATTTTATTTTTAGAAAAATTTTGACAAACATTAAATTTGGATATGACTAGAAATATGGAGTATTCAATCTATGCAGGATTGAAGACTTGAAGATGGAAGTTACATGAAGAAGGATACATTTGAAGATTCAAGGATGAAGAATTGATAATATGTTTCGATTATTCTCTTGTAATCTTTGTTTTCTTTTCTCTAAGGGGAGCCATAATGTTATGGTTATTTATTATTATTTTGCTTGTGGCTTTGCATGATTGCTTTACTTTTCTGCATTATAATATGATTTGCCATATATATTGATAACATGTCATATTGAAAAGGGAGTGCCACTCAATAAAAATTCTTCATGCACGTTTGTAAACTAAAACCTTGATTTCAAAAGAATGAGTGGGAGAAGGATTTCGAAGAAAGGACCAACGGCCTCCATTGTTGGTCCATAGGTAGCATATAGCGGTTCCGACCCTTATGAAGAGACTTCATCATGTATTAGGTTGGATCTCTAAGAGGATAAGGTATTTTAGAATGATTTATTGTTGCACACCCCTAAGTGGTGATTATAAATCATGGATAAAATATTGTAATGGTAATTACGCACTCATGTTAATTTTATTAGTAACCTCTCTTAGGAGCTTTGTTAATAAAATTGATGGGCAAAGAAACGATTATTAATATATATTGGATCATACAGGTCCTGGATGGCATATATTAGTCAGGAGGGGATCCGTGTTCCTGATTGAATTCGGTAAGACTCCCTTAGAAGCTTGTTGAATTCTAAGTTGGGAATTATCGTTGTAAGGTTATGATATTTTCAAGGTTTTGACACACAAACACTTTTGCATGTTTTACATGATTGTGTTATCTTACTAAATTATTATTATATGTTTGCTTATGTTTGGTATATGATTCTTTATTGTAGATTAAAAATGTCTAAAAATGCTTTATCATCAATAGTTAACAAAAACCAATTAATAGTTGAGAACTATATTGATTGGAAACTAAACATGAACATTGTCTTATCCTTTGAGAAACTGAAATTCGCACTGACGACACCTTGTCCTCTCTAGCTTACAGGAGATTCACCAACAATAAAATCCAAGCATATGATCGTTGGAAAGAAGCTAATGATCAAGCCCACTATTATGTTATGGCTAGCATGAATAACGTGTTGCAGGCTCAACATGAGGATTATGAGACTGCTAAGCAGACCTTGGATAATCTAGAAGACATGTCTGGAGGCCAGGACTTAACAAAGCGGTTAAAGGCGCTTTGGAAACTCTTAAACTGTAAGCAAAGACCTAGGAAGTTTGTAAAGGAGCATGTAATCTTGGTCATGGGTTACCTCATTGAGGCACAAACCAATGGAGCTAACATTAATGTTGAAACTTAGATGGTTATGGTCTTTGAGACTCTATCTAAGGAAGTTATTCCATTTAGAGCTACATTTAATTTAAGCAATAGGCAAGATATGACCTTGACATAATTGATGAAACAGTTATAGGAGTTCGAACTACTGATCAGGGAATCTCCTATTGGTGATGAGGCTAACTTGACAGCTGCTTCTAGTTTCAATCCCAACCCTAGGAATGGAAAGAAACAATGGGCCAAGAATTAGAAGTCTTCTATTTCCACAAACGGCAAGAACAAGAAGAAGAAGAAAAAGAAGAACTCAAAAAAGCTCAAGTGCTTTTTCTATGAGAAGGTCGGGCACATTAAGAAGAATTGCCAATACTTCCTTTCCTGAGGAGGTAGGCGTCATCTTCTGTATTTAAAAACTTGTTTGGTTGAGGAATCTAGTGGCACTTGTGTCATAGAATCCAAAGCAACTAATCATGTTTGTGTTTCTCTGTAGAGATTCAAAGAAACAAGAAGTCTACTGTATGAAGACTTCACACTTCAGATGAGCGATAGATCCTTGGTCTTAGTTGAAGCAGTGGGAGATGTCCAATTGTATTTTCATAATTATAAGATTTTAATTTTGCGAGATTGCTTTTATGTTACTAAATTTAAAAGGAATTTAATTTATGTAGCTTGTTTATTTAAAGATTTCTATTTGGTTTCTTTCAATAATAAAGTGTTGATTCGTAAAAACAAATCTTTTATCTGTTCTGGATGGATACAAAATAATCTATATTTTACCAAATCTAAGATGGACTTACTGCTTAATGTTGAGATGAGTGATAATTACTCTAAAAGACTTAAAACTTCTCGCTCGAATAAGACATATCTTTGGCATTTACGACTAGCTTATATTAACCTAAATAGGATCCAAAGGTTGGTAAGGGATGGACCTTTAAGTCACTTAAAGGTGAAATTTATACGACAATGCAAACCTTGTTTGGAGGATAAAATGACCAAAAGACCATTCGAGTCTAAGGACAATAGGGCCTAAGAGGTTTTAGAACTTGTGCATAGTGATGTTTGTAGACCGATCAACATCCAAGCATGAGAAGGGCATGAATACTTCGTCACTTTTATTGATGATTACTCAAGGTATAGGTCCATGATTAGGTCCATGATGAGTTATTCATCATTGCCTTTGTCCTTTCGGGGATATGCACTAGAAACCGCATGTTATCTTTTGAACAATGTGCCTTTAAAATCAGTTCTTAAAATTCCTCACAAGTTGTAGATGGGAAATAAGACATCCTTAAACCATATTTGCATATGGGGATGTCCAGCACATGTCCTGTTTAGGGATGTGAATAAGTTAGAAGCACATTCAAAAGTTTGTGTGTTTGTAGGATATCCAAAAGGCACTTAAGAGGGTTAATTTTATAACCCAAAGGAAAATAAAGTCATGGTTTCAACTAATGCAACTTTCCTTGAGGAGAGTTACATGGATGGCTTTAAGCCTCGAAGCAAAGTGGTGCTTGAGGAGTGATCTGATCACTCTAGGGGTTCAAGTAGAAACCACTCCAATCGGTGTAGAAAAATCAAACAAACCCAAACAACAACCTAAGGGGTTTTGGCATAGTGGAAGGATCGAGCATAAACCCAAGAGGTATATGTTCAATGATGAGGCCTTGTTGGTTGAACCAGATGAACATGACAGGAATCCTTACACTTACATAGAGGTTATGGAGGATGTTGATTTAATACTCTGGACAGAGGCCATGAACATAGAGATGAAGTCTATAGAGACTAATCTGGTCTAGGAGCATGTGGATCTTCCTAAAGGCGTAAAACCCATAGGGTGTAAGTGAAACTACAAGAGGACAAGCGGAGTGGATGGAAAGGTCGAAACCTTTGAGGTAAGACTAGTAGCTAAAGGATACATGTGAAAGGAAGGAATCGATTACAAGGAAACCTTTTCACCTGTAGCCATGCTTAAATCCATCTACATTCTCTTGTCCATAGTTACCGCTCTTGACCATGAGATTTGGTAGATGAAAGTCAAGGCGGCTTTTCTAAATGGCTATCTTGATGAGTCCATATATATGGAACAACCAGACAGGTTTAAGGTCAAAGCTCAAGAGGGTAAAGTTTGTAAGCTGCTAAAGTCAATTTATGGACTTAAGTAGGCTTCCCGTTCTTAGAACATAAGATTTGATTAAGTGATCAAGACTTATGGGTTTGCATAAAATGTGGACTAACTATGTGTGTACAAACACATTAAGGATAGGAATGTGGTTTTTTTACTGCTCTATCTTGATGACATTCTGCTAATTAGCAATGATGTTGAGGCATTACCATCGGTCAAATTATCATTTACCAAGTAGTTTGAAATGAAGGACTTGGGTGAGACTAATTTTGTTCTCGGTATCTAGATCTTTTGGGATAGAAGAACAAAATGAGAGCTTTGTCTCTGGCAGCTATATAGATAAGATTCCCAGGAGGTTTGTAATATAGGATTCCAAGAAAGGTTGGCAACCATCTAGGTCTGGAATTATTCTTTCTAAGAAAGACTCTCCAAAGTCTGAGAAAGAAAGAGAATACATGAGGAAGGTGCCTTATGCTTTGGCAGTAAGCAGTCCATGTATGCCATGCTTTGTACATGATCGAATATTTATTTTGCAGTCAGGATTGTAGGTTGATTTTAGGCGGATCTAGAACTGAACTATTGGGTTATGGTCAAGCATATTTTCAAGTACCTGAGAAGGACTCAAGGGTATATGCTTATGTATTCGGGTAAGGACTTAACTCCTTTAGGATATACTGAATTAGAGTTCCAATCCTGTCTAGATTTTAGAAGATCGACTTTGCGTTTTGTGTTTACTCTGGGTGACGATGCCATTAGTTGGACAAGTGTGAGCAAGATTGCACTTTGGATTCAATGATGGAGGCTGAGTATGTGGCAGCTAGTGACACTTTGAAAGAAGCATTGTGGCTTCGCAAGTTCTTTGGGGTTCTTGAGGTAGTTCCTAGTATGGATAAGGTGATATCACTATACTATGATAATAATGTAGAGGTAGCTAATGCTAAGGAACCAAGATTTCACAAGAAGAGTAAGCATATTGATTAGAAGTATCATGTGATAAAGGACTTCGTTGAAGGCAGGCATGTCGTTCTGTTCAAAATTGCATCAGAGGACAATTTAGCTAATCCATTCACGAAGGCACTTACTGGGAGAGTCTTTGAGAGGCATGTAGAAGCCATAGGGATGTGAGATTTGTCATATTTACTCACTTAGTGCAAGTGAGAGATTGTTAGACATGTATATACTAAGGAGTAAAAATATAATATGTTTTTGAAGACATTTTTATCAATCAGAAATTTATTGATTATTTATATACCAAATCTTCTCCTCTTTACATTCATATTTGTTGAATGTATGCTAAGCAAACAAAAGTCTGAGACTATCAATCTAAACCCTTAAGAATTGGGCAGATCATGAACAGATTATATGGAAGATATGATTTTTAAGGTAAGGGTCTAAATCATAAGATTCGTAATCGAGGGAATAAAGTTAGGCGCTTTATTCATTTAAAGATTATTATGTTATCTATATCCCTAACAGGAGATGGTTTGTCTTGGCCATCGGAGGTGGACTCCATGAATAGAAACATTGGCACATTGTCATAGGTGACGATGTGTTGGATCGAAACATAAAATGAATTAATTTGGATTAATAATTCTATTTCAACAAATTAATTCACCTTAGACAATCATATGTATTATATCTTAATCCTGAGATGAATAGTGGGCTCATTGTCTTGACTTATGTCTTTTGATATACCAAAGAGTGACATCTACATTTTAATAGTGGTACGCATGCTAGAACATTAGAGGTATGACTCTTGATAACGTAGACCTATTATTCATAGATATGGAATCCATAGCTCCTCTTTAGGAGCAATTGATATCCTCTTATATGCAATATCCTATAATTGAAAAACTAAAGAGCTCAACCATTTAGATACATAGGTGAAACCAAATGGCATACTATCCTTTGATGGTAAGTTTTTTGATGGTGAGATAATGGAACGTAAGAAAAAAATTAATTAGGAAGGTAAGACAAAACTTGTCCTTAAGCCAATTGTGGATAATCCTATAAGGATACGATACGTTATGATATGTCATGGAGAATTATCTATATGGGCTTTGTAATTCTATATAGCTTTAGAGTATAGCTCTAAGCTTTTAGTGGAGTAGCGTTGGAGTTGATAATCATGAAATATATATTGGGGATATTGGGTTTCATAATTATCAAGAGCTTGAACAATATAGGTCGATCAGGTCCTCTTTGCTAGCTTATAATAAATCCTGTAACGATATGACGTGCTTTTTCAATAATTGGTGACTTGTGTCAAATTATCAAATTGGCTGAAAATTCGATACCATTGGATAATTCATGTCTGTTTATCGGTTAAATTAATTTTGTGAATAAATTAATTAAAGATAAACTTGTTGAATTATTAAGATCAGATAATTCATGTCTGTTTATCGATTAGATCAATTTTGAATTAATTCAAGATAAACTTGTTGAATTATCAGGAATATTTATTTTCCTAGAGATTATATGGATGTGACTATTTTAATCAGATAACTTTTCTATTGGGTTATTTGAATTAAAACTAAGGCTCCATCCCAAGAATCTTGGCTGGGAAATATAGATTCATGTGGATCATTTAAAGAAAGTTTGACAGGCCGATCTTTAAGTCCAGCCTACTGATGGAGCAAGTTCAGTAGGTCAATCTACCTATTCGACCTGCCAATAGAGCGATAAGCAAATCACGTGTATTCATGTGGATTTTTTTTTATATTGATCTTGATCTAATTTTGATATCAATTTTTGAGGCCTTATTTGATAGGGACTGACTCTTAGGCCCAACCTCTATAAAAAAAGAGAGTGAAACTCATTGTTATTTAGGTCATTTAAGAAATCTAGAGTAAGACTCTACTAGTGAGACTCTATGACTCCCCAAAGAGCTATTGTTCACAAATTATGAACTATAGCTTTGGGCTTTTCTCAATTGGTTGGAAGGAGAGTCACTAGGGAAAGGCTTAATGAGATGCGCCTACATGCACTCCGATAGTGGATAGAGAATGCAACGAAGACTAGTTGGCTGAGGCTCTTCTAGAAAATTACTTCTCTTTACAGATTGTGGGAGCTTTTTTGCTTTTACGAGGTTAGTAAGATCTAGTTAATTTATGCATATAGTGTATCAAACTTGTGCTTTCAAAAATGCTCTAGTATAAAAAAAAATTTTAAAATTCCGCTATATATTGCTTTTCCAATACTTATTAGTAGATTCAAATGATGCTCATTTTACTGCAAGGATCACTAACAAATATGGTCATAAATTATTAGATATATGTTTAATGGAATTATTTTCTTAGTGATGCATTTATATCATACAAGTTTTTGTGTTAAAAAGATTTATATAATGCATTTATTTCATACAAGGTATTGTGTTCAATTATTTTAGTATTGTTGGGTCTTTTTTTTAATTCATATCACTCTTGAAAACTATTTAAGTAGCCAAATTTGCACATGGTATTTCATAATTAGCCATAGTTGTATGTATTCTTGTTAACTTGAATAGCTGCAGGATTTAGGGAAGTTGGGTAACTAGGACGGAGTTGATGTTTATTGCCAGCTATGCTACATGATTTGTGCTTGTTGTTTTGCTTCTTTAGACTAGAATGAAAGGTCTCAATCACTCTAGTTTACAGTAATGTGAATTGGTGAAACATTGAAAGAGAAAATGGAGTGGCCTAGCTCTGCATTGCTAAGCATTGTATGCATCCATATACCTAGCTATTGTCTATTAGTTAATCTGTTCCTTATGGGCTCTAATTTAGGTTAATGACAAAGGGGAAAAAAACTCACATCTGTGAGATTGTACTTACAGTTGGTTGGATATTAGATTATGTTCATACTCAAATTAGCAGTTTCTTTAATTAGCTTTACACCTAAGCAGGATGCTTTTGTGGGAACTTGAGACTATTTGGATTAACTTTAAATTATTTTGCATTTTGGTATAAAGTAACCATCTAGCTGCCTTGTGTCTTTTAGCCATATAAGAGTTTTTAATTGCTATGGTCTGTTGTTCTTTTAGGTCCTGCAAAATTGTTACCTTCTGATGATTTATGGCAAAAGAAAACAACGCTTTGGGCCCAAATCTATTTCTATTATGCAATTGAATATATTACTATCATCCTGTTGCTTGCTTTGCTTTGCTTATGATGCCACTTTTGTCAAGAACAAAAATAGATTGATCTATGTAGCAAGTTTTTTTTGTTACTTTCGAATAATTTTTTTGTTCACTCGAAGAGTGGCAATTTATGACATGCAAATGCATGAAAAAGATCATAAAGAGTGGCAATCGTTTATTGCTTTGAAAGCATAAATTTTGCACATCTGTATTTGGCATTCTAAATTTGGTTACTGAATTTGAATGTTTAGTTACTGAATTTGCATGCTACTTTGCATGTTGCCCTTTAGATTAGTTTTCTCATATGCTTATCTAATGATTGTGTTTGTTTTGAAGAATGGTGCTATCTTCATTGATATTGGTACAAAGGTGATGATGAGTGTCAAAATTTGCTGGTTTTTTCAATTACAAGATTAGAGTGTGCTAATATGCCTTGGTTGTTATCTGTGTACTTGTGCCAGTCTTACTAACCTTGGAATGACTCATGGATTTTCTGCCACTTATTGCACATTTTGATCTTAAATTTGCTAACAACCTAAGACACCTAACCACCCGAACAAAAACATTCCAAATGGTCTGCAAGTAACGTCTTAGTTTCATATGTATTTATAGATGAGTGATAGTGTAGAACATGCTACTTGGATGTCGAAACGCGAAAATTTCCTTGTTAACTTGTTGCATGAGAAAACAAAGAACGGATTGCATTCGTCCACCTTAGACAACAAAACTTAGTTGAAAATTGAGAATGAGTTAGCAACAAAGTTTGGGGTCCATTACACACTTGCGTAGCTAGAGGCAAAGTGGAATAGACTAAGGATTGCAACAAAAGACTTTGATAAGTTAGTGCAAACTATAGGATTTGGTTGGGATCCTAAGTCTAACACTGTCAATGCCGTTGAGGATGTATGAAAGAATTATTTAGAGGTAATAATCTTTTAACATGACTTTTTGGTTATTGTTCCATAGTTGGTAGTGGCTAGTATACAATAATTGTTAATTGTTGAAAAAAAATATTTTGGGTAGAAATATCCTAAGGGGAAAAAGTACAAGAAGAAGGGCTTAGCTAAATATGATGTCCTGTATCAAATTTTTAATGGGACACTAGCCATAGGGAAATGGGCAATGGGTCCACACACTATTGGTAACATTGGAGGTGCTGTGAACAAGTCTGTTCAGGAGGTGGAACTTGAGGAAGAGACAAAGGACTTCGATGACATATTGAACACCCCACCAACGAAGGTCAAAGCTTCTGAGGCCTTCGAAGAAGAAGAGTGCCACTAAAAGTCTTGTGGAATCTACTTAGCATAGGTCCAAAAGTCAAGCAACAAAAAGTGAAGCCTTTGTAGGTGCACAAGAAGAGTTCTACTACTATATTGCCGAGAAGTGAGCTCGTTTAGCTCGTTTAGCTACAAAAAAAAAAGGCCTTCGTATGTTGCCAAAAATTGTTTTCTTGTTGTTTAAAACTATTTTTTGGTGGGCACCCATTATTTTGGCCAGTTTGGGATGTTTTGGGTCCAAATCATAATTTTCTCCAAACACAAAAATTTTGGATTTTGATAACACAAACAATTTTCATGTAGAAACTTCTTTCAAATTCTACTCCTAAAATACAATTGTGGACAATTTTCCAAAATTGTCCAAAAACTATATATATAAGTTGCCACTATGTTTCAAGTTTTTGGGCTGTTTTGAGGCCAAATTATAATTTTCACTAAACATAAAAGTTTTAAGGATATAATGTATAGAACCTCTTATGATTGTTTTTGGGCTTAATGGCTTAGAATAAATTATGAGCTCAATAAATGAATTATGGAAATGGTTAAATAGAACTTGGTTCAAGAACCATAAGGTTGTGTAATTGCTAATTTAGTGTATTGAAGCTATATATAGAATTAATTAACCATAAGATAATTAATTAATTATCAATCTTTAAGAATTAAAGACAATCAAGGAATACTAAAATTATGAGGATTTAATTTATTAATCCTTGTAATAAGAAAAAATGATGTTTTATGATAGTTGATAAAGGGAAATGCAATCTAGTGAAACGATCAAAATCCTTACGATTATGTTAATAGTAATTAGCATAAAATAAATTGTTTTTAGACTATTGATGGGTAATTTTCTATAGAATTGATTCTCCAGAGAGGGTAGGAAATTTTGGGTGAGTGGAGAAACCTATGACAAAAAAAATGTAAGTAGCATCTTACCTGTAATATGAATAATTTGAAAATAAATGTTTTTCATATTTTTACAAAGTAGCAAAGCATGTCTAGATTTTATGTTAAAGTATGCAACACAATGTCATACTGCCTACTCATTAATTAGTTCAGTGGAACGCTTGAAATTTGAGGGCTGTACCAACCTCTCAACCTAGGGGTGGCTTAAGACTTAAATTCATAATCAAAAAATAAATTAGATCATGGTGTGGTTAGGGCCTTGCAAATGTTAACTTCCCTTAGATCACATGCAATTGATACGACTACTCGAGCCTAATAAAATAATTAGACAAGATCATAACTGAGCATAATCGGCACATGCATATGATAGTTAATTGTTATTTTAAATGTTTTGCAAGTTATAGTTCCTACTTGCTGAGCGAATGCTCATCTAAGAATGTTTATACTATAGGTAAGCAACCTGTCAGTAATACTTGGTGGACTAATAGCAAAACAATGGATGATTAGAGTGGAGATAGGAAATAGATACCATACACTTTGTTTTTCACATTTAGTTTTTGATAATTATGACTCTTTTGATAATTTGCAAAAGTATATGACTTAAGTAATATGTTTGTTTTGGATGACTATTAACCACTATAATATATTACTATTTTCGATGCAACAAAAAATCAAAGTAGTTTTAAATTAAAATTAAATAGGAGAAATGCTTTTAAAATAGTTTTAAAATGTTTCAAAAAAATTATGTTATCTTATCAAATATATATTTAAGTAGTTAAGTAATGACTACGTTGTTAGGGTTATTACATTCCGCTAGTGGCTTCAACCTACACAAATTTTGAGTCTGTCAATGTGGGTCCCCATGGTCAGTGCATTAATGCCTCGTATCTAATCCAATGCTATAGGCTTCACCATCCAGGTATGCACCTACTTCTTGCCCATTTTCTACTTTCCATATGGTCATATTAAGCTAAGCCCCAATTACATTGCACCATGTGAAAAGATTGCATCAGTTCCCTAAGTGCTGATTCTTTATGTTGGTTGGAAAGGAAGGAAAGAAGTGCTAGTTGCACTCTCTTTCTCACTTTCTTTCATACTCTTGCCATTCATTGATGGACATGTAGACTCCAATATCCTTTTTTTTATTTAAATGATAATTTATAATGTTCATGGATCCACTTATCAGACAATGATTGGAAAAAGTGTTAAAGAGAGTGAAAAAGATTGTGTTGCTAGCACTTTTTAAGAAAAATAAGAAAAGTAAGAGCTGATAGCTGCCTTAGCTGATAAAAGGGAAAAAAAAAGGAGGCAAAAGATCTCATGTGGTGCCAAGGTGCTTAATTTTGGGCGCTAGGGCCCTTGAGATGCAATGTTTGGAAACTTCGTAACTCTAGATTCTACACAAATTACCCACTTTGCACAAAGCATATAAATATGACCTTTTTATTTTATTTAGCAAAGTTCTTCTTTTGTAAGACTATGATGTAGCTAGATTATGAAATTAGAATTTTTCCAGTTTTAATTAATTGATGTTCTATTCCATTCTATGCTGAGTATTTCAATTTGTGCTTAATGTTTATAATTCTTTGGCCAACTTTTTCTTGATTTGGTATTTAATTTGAGACTGAAAAGTGATAATTATATATGCCCATGATTGGAATATTGTGAGATTGTCATAGGATAGAGATATCTATAAAACTTCTATAGTGTTATATGGCTTTTTTGCTCTTAATGCATTTTTATGGAGATGTAGCAAATTTGTTTATTGAAATATGACTATTAGTACTTTAGAAATATTAATAATTAATTTAGAGAAATTGATTGGCAACATAAGGAATAGACATTTATTAATTTAACTAAAAAATTCAAATAAAATTAATTCAGGTGAAATCATAAATCGTGGAGTGCTCGTTCATTGATTCCTCTCATATTTATTTATTTCATTATGTTAATATTTTTGTTTGTTCAAATAATATTAAGGTTAGAATAATTTCGATAATTAGTAAATAGAGTCCTCGTGAGACGATAGTCTTTTTTATCATTTTATTACTTGTCTACAATACATGCACTTGTTGTATTTACTGAGGAAATTCTAGAATTAAGTAATGTAATTTACATATTTAAGTCAATGATTTTTTGTAAATATTTTGTGTAATATCAGTAAAGGATTTACAAAATTAATATAAATATTCCAAAAATCTTATATAAATTTTAAAGTTAAATTATTATATTTCATGATTAAATAATTCAGTTGATAAATTATTACCACGATTTAAGGCAACATAAATTTCAATCCTTAAATAACTTGAGAAATTTAATTACAAAAATTTTTAGGTATAGCAAAATGTTAGTAGTATACTGCAAAACACTCTAATAGACAACAAGTCCTTAATTGCCAATTAATTTAAAATTGGAGTCATGCAAGCAGAAATTTTGGTAGAAAATGTTACGCGAACTCAAAAAATGATACTATCCCAAAACTAAGTCATTACCAAGCCTAGATTCAAAAGTCAAGTTTAGATTTTTATTAAATCTAGAAATAATTTTAAGACTAAAAAGTTGTCTCATATCGATACGTGTTTAAAAGATATATCAGTAGACATAGACATTGATTGGTGTCTAATTGTATTTAAGTAGTGAGAAAGGATGTCAAATATCAAAATTTCCTATCAACTAATTAGTCATCCCCTGACAGTGTAAATTGTATCTATTTTGAGAACCTTTGAAGAAGATGAGAGTACTAGATTTGACCATGACTTAAGGCCTAATTTGGTGTCCTTAGTGTAATTAATAAGACAATATCTCTCTAATCCCTCTTAAGCATTGGTGCCAACATTAGTGGCAACTAAACCAATTTATAGTTCAATCAAGGGTAAGTAAAAGCTTAATTAAAGATAGGTTAAGTGTTAAGACCAAATTAGTCCATGGTATAAATTGACCCCTCTTCATCAAGACTCCATTTCTCTTTATTTTCTCTTCTTGTTCATCTTAAAAAATCAGTTCTATTCAAAGTCTCATCTCAAAAAATTTTCTCTTCCACTTGGCCATAAATCCTTAGGAAAAAAAAAAGAAGAAAAAGGAGAAGAAATTAGATGTTCTATATTCATCAAGGGTATTTTCTAGACTATCTTCTTGTTTACATAGATAAAACAAGGTTATATTTTTACTTAGTTTGTGATTTAGTGACTAAACTAAAAAGAAGAAGAAGAAGGAGAAGGAACTAGCTTTTTTAGAGATTCTATCAAGAAAGCTTCTTCAAGATTAAAAAGTTCTAAACTTTCCTCCTTAAATCTCTTAGTTAATTAAAAGTTTGTATTCTTGTGAGTTAAGTGTGGTAATGGTTTGTAATAATCCCTATATATATTGGTTAGCATAGTTTTCCATGTATATTGTTGTAAAAAATTAGGTTATGTATGTTTAGTTTTGGTTTTTGTATGTTTAAGATGTTTCATTCTCCAAAAAAACCAAAAAGGAAGTGAAAATGTTTCCTGGCCTTTTGAGGATTACAATTAGAGAATGAAAACGATTTTACATCATTTTCTTTCTCAATTTGTTCTTCTTGTGTTCATTCTGCTTGTGCCACTTCCTTAGCATCTGGCCAACAATTCCCTCCATTTGCCTTTGATCAGCCTTGTCCCACTACAATAAATTTGAGATTACACAACCTTTATTTAATGACATTTTCTCAAAAATCATCGTGATAAAAGAAAAAAACACAAGGAGCTATGCCCTCGAAGATGAAAACTATCGTAGAATAGGCGGCATGTACCATGACTATTTTTTAAAAAAACCATCATCATAGATTCCACACATACCACGACGGTTTTTTAAAAAGCTGTTGTGGTAAGCCTAATATACTACAATGGTTTTTTAAAAACCCATCATGGTAGAAGGCATATTATACGATGGTTTTTATATAAACCATTGTGAAAGATGATAAACAAAAATTTAAAAGCCCGCCCTTACCACAATCGTAAAATTTTAAAAGGCCTGCTCTCTCTCTCTTTCTTATTCAAATTAGCACTCGAACCTAGTCCTACCTCTCTCTCTTTAACCATCAAGTCCTTTCTCTCTACCACTACCATCGCCATTGTAGTCTTTGCCTCTATCCAACATGCTACCGTTAGCCTCAAGGCCTCCACAACCTACGAGCTCATCACTATCCCTCGTTTGTGAAGGTTCTTCTACTTAAGTGTCTTCTGTTTAAGCTCGTAGCCTCCATGAACGCACCATGGCCCACGTCTGACTACCATTTAGTAAAATTTTGTTTCTTTTCTTATTGTTTAGTTTTTTTTAAAAAAAAATTTAGTTATATAATTTTAGTTTTAATTATTTATGGTTTATGTATGTGTTTGTATATGTGATGCTCATCACAGTTTGATGAACTCTCAAGTGTTCTTCTCTTTGAGTTCATTACCTCCATGACCCCATCATTGTCTGCCTCTGATCGCCATTTGGTAACTTTCCATTTCTTTTTTTATTGTTTAGTTTTTTTAATTTTTAGGTATATTGTTTTAGTTTTAATTATTTTATGGTTTTTGCGAACTAATTAGTTCCAGTTGTTTAATTCTAACTTTAGTTTTAGTTTTAGCTTTAATTACTTTCTATGTATTTGTGTTTGTGTTTATATACATGATGCGCATTATACGTTTGATGAAAATCCTCTATGACCATCATAGCAATTATTTATATTTTTTGTTGCTTAAAACTCAACAATCAGGGCCTTGTATTTGCGGATAATATATGGGACTGGCCATCCAGTAAGAAATTAGAATTTTTTTTATTTTTTTTTTTTTTGCAGATGACTGATCTTCCATGATGGTTTTTACCAAAAACCATCATAGAAACTATACCTTACATGACAATTTTTACAAAAACTATCATGGAAGGTAGAAATTAACCAAGATTGTATGATAGTTTTCATTGAAAATTGTTATACAATCTACACACTCAATGATGATTTTTATAAAAAACCATAGTGGTAGCCTCTAATAGAACACACTTAATACCCGCCATTAGCAGCATTCCACGACGGTAAAACACCGTCATGAAAAGTCAATTTGGTACCATGATAGACGATTCAATATTGTGTTTTGACCATCGTGAATGCTTTATACAACAGTTTAAAACCGTCTTGAATGCTTTACATGACGGTTTAAAACCGTCGTGCAATCCTCAATATTTACTAGAGTCTCGTCTATTCCTTACCTCTCTTCAATCCTTGTTTGGTTCTTCTTTTAGTCATTCACACCTTTGATTATGTGGGTTTTGCATGGGTTTTGTTCGTTCTTCTCTCTTCTCTTAGTCGTTGCTCCGATGATGTTCTTTTCATTAATTGAGAAGGTATGTTCATCTATGCTTTTGAATTTGGTTCAAAATGTTTTTATTCATGATGTCTCCTCTGTTATTCGTTGTACTTTTTGCTTCCTAGATTTGAAAATGCCGCCTAATTACTTGCTTTTGATTTGTCAACTACTTTCCTCTTTTTATGCATGTGTGAATTTGGGGCTTTTGTTTTGAATAAATTTTGAGTGCTCAGGTTGATCTGTGTAGCGAGTTTTTTTTTCATTCGAATAATTTTTGGTTCACTTGAAGAACAAATATCTTGAGAATTGGCTATGTTATGTTGATGTGTGGCAAGGTTTGTTTTTTTAAATGGTGATGTTACTTATTGTTGGACATGCACTACTACAAATGTGGATTCCAAGATGGTTTATAACTGTCATGGAAAAATTTCATGATGGTCCAAAAACCATCATGAAAACTTCTATCGTGGTACAACATTGAGTTTTCATGATGGTTTTTTACCATCGTGTAATAGAAGAATTGGAGCAGAAAGAGGATGTATGGAGTGATTTTATCGTCGTAGAGTTTTCACTATGGTTCCACGACAGTTTTTGATGAAACTATTGTGGAACTTTTGCTTTCCACGATGGTTTATTCAAAACCCATCATGGAACCCTAGGGTTTCCACGATGGTTTATGACAAAACTGTCGTGGAAAGAAAAAGTTCCACGACAGTTTTTGAACAAACCATCGTGGAAACCTTCAAAAACTGTCGTGGAATCCTTAGGGTTCCATGACAGTTTTGAATAAATCGTCGTGGAAAGAAAAATTTCCATGACAGTCAAAAACCGTTGTGGAACCCTAGGGTTTCCATGACAGGTTTTGAATAAAACGTCATGGAAAATTGATATTTTCCCAAAAAAAATCACCAAAAATTTTTATTTCCCACGAGATGGCCAGACCCGTGTCTTATCCATTACATCAAGGCCCTAATTGCATACAATAATTGGTGTATATTAAAAATTACAAGGTATTTACAAGATCATTTACACTTGAGATATTTTGGAGCAATTTGTTAATCTAAAATGATGTGTACCTATCTAAAGAGCACATACCTATTTACAAATTGTACCCATTCTAATCTGACTTCAAGTATATCCGTATGTATATAAAAATGTTTTTTTCCTAAGGCTTGTATACCACTTGTAATTATATCCCGCATGAAATGTAGAATAAAAAACCGCATTCTACGTTTCCTTGTTGTCTTGGACACTTACGTTTGGATATAGTGTTTTGTTTGGTCGGTTTGTGACACCGCTTCCTACTTGAAGCTTCCAATCGTTAAGCGCCCTAACAATGTGTGATGTTTAAATAATAAATTAATAGACGATACAATTATGTGGGACTAAAAACAATTAATTTTATAAGAGAACATTAATACTTATAATCTCATGACTGATACAAAATCCTCATGAGGTGGGTGTCCGAGGGGGTCAAACCAATATATTTGGTCCTCCCATGGCAAAATAAGTCCCAACATCCAATGTTCACCAACATTATATGGCAAGAAGAATAATTTCCCCCTTGGTGCTTGAGCTAATAGGTGGAGGAGTGATATGACGCGCTCTCTATGATCACTCTATAGGTCTCTTGTAGCACTTGAAACAATGGCTGGAGATATGAAGCTAAAATTTTGTGCCATGCCTTGAAGTTCACAATATTTTGCCAAAAAACTACAGTAAAAAACATTACAGTCAATTATTTTAAAGCACCTTACAACTCCACCTATATTTTAAAAATATGAAATAAGGTTAGAGTTATTACCTAAGGTATACCAGGATATAGTTTGCCCTGATTTTATCAAAGTTAATAAAGTAGTAAACATCTTCATGCCCCACATATATAGGCAATTCATTGCTACTGACATTTACCAGTATCGGGCACTGAATTGTCGACCCATGACACATGAAAGAATGTACGTATAGAGCCAACTGCATAAATTCTGGAGGTACTGAAGCGAAGTTAAATGCAAGCAGTTGCTCATTAGCAACGGTTTGTTCTTGTTCTTATTCTACCTCAGGTTGTGATTCTTTTGCTTTTGTAGAGCTTTTCTTTTTTTTGCGTTTCTTTTTGCTTAGATCTTGTGGAACATGGCTAGGTGCTCGACTCATTTTTCTCAATGTGATGACTTCAACTAACCTCTTCGACCATGCAACGAAGCTTCCTGCTGCTTCACCCATAGTTATTGCTTCAGGTGTTGGAATAGGCAATTCAACTGTTCTAACACTGATAGTAGTGATGCTAATGTGCACGTTCTCTTCCCCTAATAGTCGTCCATGAACTGTATCAGTTGGAAGACTCTCCATCCACACCTTCCTAGGCGCAACAAGTGCACACCCACCATTAACTCTATCCTCAACGAAGAGCCTATATTGTTTGGGCTCTTGACAAGAAGGTGACAATTGGACTTCTAGAGCTTCTGGAGCTTCTGCTACATTATTGGGAGGGTTACAACTAGCTTTGAAGCTATTGCATTATGAGATGCTATCGCCTGTCGACTTGACTCGTCCTTGGGAAATGAGCTCGGTCACAAGACCTCACAGTTTCGTAATCTCCATCTGCATCTTTGACATTTGGGAATTCAATTTTGAAGTACCTGATTGGAGATTGAAGTATTGAGACTACTTCACATACTTTGATTGACAACAAACACGTCCTAAATGTTTTGGTTTTCCTAGTGCCCTCATCAAAATGTCATCATTACCAACCGATTGGAAGCTCCCTTGACTTTGTTGCATTGTGTATTCATCTTGTAAAATAACAACACAACCAAGTTATTCAAGCAATCCTTCATCCACCCCTATTAAATTACAAATTAATTGTTCGTGTTCATTAAACTTACAATCAAGTTCCCAATTTTTGCTACTTTTGGATTTTTAAACTGGCAAGCGGGACCTTGACGTGATTTTACCCACAACTCCTCCTGTGTTGGTAGCATGCCCACATTTGGAAACTGTGTACGCTATGGTAATAACATAATAATGATAGAATAATTGATATATGTAATTTGAGTAAAATAGTAACGTACCAATGATTGCTCTAGCTCTCTATGTCTGACTCGGCCAACCATAGAGCAGTATTCATTTTTTGCTCTTATTTTTCTTGCATTTGATGATAGCAGTTGGGATTCGGTGGAACATCGATACCTCACAAAAGCTTCTTAATTGTCATCATTTATCGAGGTATAGCAGTGTAATGCCATAGGAGGCCATGTATATACATTTACATCCTCCTTCATAATGGAAAGGTATAGCTGTACAAAGGTAACGTAGAGGTCAGATCTGAACCCCTTTGCTAATTTGCCATAAACCTTCAAAGCCCTTTTTCTATACCAATCCTCAACTATTAAAGCTTCGTATATCTCTCTGTAAATCATATCTTTTACTTATCTAAATCCTTAGACCTCCAATCTTTTGTCTATATCGGAACGTGCTCTTGACTGAGGACTCCAATCCAACTGCTTAATTCATGGCCAGGTGCGCCTTTCGGTTGGCCTTTTGAATCAAAAGTCACTTCAATTCTTAAACCTTTATTTTCTCATCTGATGAATTTTTTTCATTAATGTAGCCCTTCGCTCAAAGTCTACTTTTGGAGCAAATTCGATTTGCCTTTGTGGCTTACTGTGTTGGTTTCCCTTACGATATTGCGATGAAGATGGAGTGTAGTCTTCGTACTCGTCCTCGTACTAGTCACTATCGATCTCGCAAGACATTATACCTGTGCAAAGTATTAAAAAACTAACACATTCAAACTAATATTAAATCACAAACTACACATATTCACATCTTCACATATTCCACTTCATACATTTTTACACAATTTCACATATTCATATAATTTCACATATTACACATATTCACAAATTTTCAATTTCAATTACATAAATAATTTCATAAATTATACATATTCACATAATTTCACATGTTACACATATTTACATAACCTCACATATTACAAATATTCATAAATTTACAATTTCAATTACACAATTTCACATATTACACATATTGACATATTCACCACAAACTGTACAAATACTTTTCATCTTCACATATTCACAATTTCATATATTGACATAATTTCACGTAATCAAATCATGACATATTCACAATTTCACAATTTCAACTATACAATTTCACATATTCATATAATTTCACTTATTACACATATTTACAAATTTACAATTTCAATTACATATATAATTTCACAAATTACACATATTCACATAATATCACATATTACAGATATTTACATAACCTAACATATTACACATATTCACAAACTTACAACTTCCATTACACAATTTCACAAATTAAACATATTCACAAGTTTACATTTTCAAATACATAATTTTGCTTAATACACATGTGATGGATTAGGGTTGAGGGGGGAGAGGGCAAGGGGCGAGGGAGGTGGGGGCAGATAGGGGGGGTTGGGGTGGGTGGGGGCGGGTGGGGGTGAGGGGGGTGAGGGGATCGCGATGGGGGGGCTAGGTGGGGTAGGGGGTGGGGGAGGTTGGGGAAGCTGGGGTGGGTGGGACTGCGTGGGGGCTAGTAGGGAGGGGGGGGCTGGGTGGGGTGGGGGGGTCGCAGTGGGGGAGCTGGGTGGGGTGGGGGGGTAGGGGCGAGTGGGTGGGCTGGGGGGGGTAGGTGGGGGCTAGTGGGGGTGAGTGGGGAGGGGGCGAGGGGGGTGGGGGTGTCGCGACTAGGGTCCTGCATAAGGTAGGGGGTAGGTGGGGGCGGGTGAAGGCGAGTAGGGAGGGGGTGAGGGGGGTGGGGGGGTTGCGTTGGGGGGGCTAGGTGGGGTGGGGGGGTGAGGGTATGTGGGGGCGAGTGGGCAGGGGGGGCTAGGTGGGCTAGGGGGGTGGGGGCGAGTGGGGAGAGGGGGTCACTGTGGGGGAGCTGGGTGGGGTGGGGTGGGGTGGGGGGGGGGGGGTAGGGGCAGGTGGGGGTGCTGGGGGCGAGTGGGGGGTCGTGATGGGGGGTTGGGTGGGGTGGGCCAATGGGGGGGCTGGGGTGGGTGGGGGCAGGGGAGGGTGGGGGGGCTGAGGTGGGTGGAGGCGGGTAGTGTTAGTGATGTGCCCTAGACCAATTATATAATGACCACATATTGACTTCATTACATTTGCATTTTATTAATAAAGAGGCATTTTTATTATTATTATTTTTTTTTATTGAATAGTTAATTCTGCCTAAGGTCATCAAGTATGTGACTTGATAGTAAAACTCTTAGGTGAAAATTGAATTATATTCTCAATTATCCCTAGTCGATCATTATTATTGGGATAATAATAAATAAAGACTAGTATGAAGTTTGACTGATGATTATGTTTTACTAATCATGCGTATGAGATACTAAGTCAACTCATAGATACATATTTGAGAAATGATATATTGGATCGACTCGCTTTGAGAATACTACATGGGTAATTGTCATAAGTGATTCTCATCACAATAGTATTATCCTAGTCCTCTGACCTGAAATCATCATGGTTTCCTACATGACAAGTTCTATATTTTGACACAATCTAATATTATCTTTA
>CAMOHE010030451.1:0-34857 GCA_946598075.1 Artocarpus hirsutus | reverse complement strand
TATTATTAATGTTATTATTATTCTTATTATTAAATTATAATTTTATATTGATATAATATTTATATCTATATCATATATTAATATTAATTTATAATAATAGTACGCACTTATTTTATTTTATTATTATAGCATTTATATATATTATATTCTAATATTAATTAATAATAATATATATTATATTTAGATATTGTATATGTAATATATTACATATTATTAATATTGTTAATGTTATTATTAACATTATTATCAAATTATTATTTTATATTGATATAATTTTTATATTTATATTGCATAGAAATATTAATTTATAAAATATTATAATAATAATAATAATATAATTATTATCATCATCATGAAAAAAAAAGGTGAGATTTTTATAGTTTTGAGATTCCTAGGAATATGAATATCACCTGTTGGATGGGCTTCAGATTACCCCAAAATGAGGTAATCTGAATCCCATGGGAATGAGTTTCCCAGGAATCCAAAAGCAGATTACTGCATACCAAACATAGGAATCTTACAGATTCCCATTCCCACCGTAAAATTACTGCATACCAAACGCCCCCTGAGTATAATTGACACATGCATCTTATTATGACATACTATTTTAAATGTCTTGTAAGTATAGTTCCTACTTGCTAAGCAAAAGCTCATTCTAAGAACATTCATATTGTCCATATGCAATCTGTTAGTAATAACTGATGGATTGAAGGCAAAGCAATGGACGATTAAAGTGGAGTAATTGGAAATGGATATGGGAAATAGATACCGCACGCTTTATTTTTCACACATGGTTTTGTTAGTTACGACTCTTTTAATAATATGTAAAACTTTATGACTCCAGATATATGTATGTTTTGAATAACTGATAAACCCTTATAGTACGTTACTAATTCTATTGCAATAAAAAACAAAAAATAGTTTAAAATTAAAACTAACTAGCAAAGTTATCTTTTGAAAATAGCTTTTAAAAATAAAACAAAATGTTCCATTAAATTATATAATCCAAGTAAATATATGACTAAGTAGTTAAAGTAATGGCCACATAGGTAGGGTCATCGCATTTATAATTTTTTTAGTGAGTATATTATCATCTGTAGTGTGTGTGTGTATGTAGATATATTTTGGAAATGAAAATATGATAGCAAAAGATTTAGGTAAAAAAATTGTTTTAATTATAATTGTTCCATTCTTTTGGTTTTACTTCGATATCAAACAAGTGAAGGTGATTTCTTTTTTTTTTGCTTCCCTACAATACCAAATAACTAAAAGAAATCCTTCTAATTTTCTATCCTTTATAATTTTTCTTTTCCTTCCTTTTTTATAGTTCCCCGTTACTCGAAATCTATCGAGTTGGACTTTTTGGGGTTCTCATAAGACCTACCTATCACTGTACACACGAGAGTGATGGGTTCAGAGTTATAAGTTTTGAAAAGTGAGAGAAATAATGGCCTAGTCTTTCTCATTAATAAAACTGAATATACACGCATGACTAATAAAAATTCAAATAAGAAGTAAATCTCTAATCTAACAGAAATAATTTAAACTAATTGTAATTCAAACTTTAAAATAAAGGATAAATAATTTGTCATCCTTTCTTCAATGTAGAAGTGTAGAGGCGTGTCTGTGAAGTAACACATTTTGAAGGCAGGCAGATTAAAATCCCACAAGACAAAAAATTCTAATAGCTATTTAAAATACCTGTGTTCATTAGAATTTTAATTTTTACTGTTTTAAAACTTTTGAATTAGGACACAGGGACATATGCATTATGCCCGCCGCTAAATATTACTACAATAGTATAACATGGCTCAAAACCTTTTTTAGTACTATCTACAAGCAACAAAGCCTAACATCTTTCGTATGCGATATTATTTATGCACCAGTACTGAGGCCATTAGTCGTCTAAATTTCTTTCATGCCCCCCAACAACCACAAAATTCCAAATAAGTGTAGCAGCTGTACCTCTTTATATAGCCAAGCACACAAGCCTCCCCACATCCAAATATCTACTAAAGTTAGCTTTCAATATTTTCATGCAGATGGCTTCCTCTTCCCTTCTCTCTCTTTTCGTCCTCCTCCTCCTCTTCTCCATCTCCTCTGCCTATACTAGCAAGTCATCCTTTCTAGATGGTACCAACCACAACCCAATCAAGATGATCAAGGTCGCCGATGGAGTTTCTGAAGACCTTCTTAACCTCAACGGGATGGTGAGGCCCTATATATAGATATTTCAATGTGACATACATTTTTTTAAGACATATCGATTACATATTTGGGGATTATTTTTTTATATATCTCATATTTTGGTGTGTTAGAATATAAAGGTAAAACCATTTTGTAATCTTGGTTTAGAGATATGATAGATTCTTTGCTGATTAGTTAAAATTATCCAAAAAGGGAAAAAAAATGTTAGTAGAGAATATATCATATCTCTCATAGAATAATGTGGATATTTAGATTTACAAAAATATTTTCTAAATATCAATGAACAATACATCCTAAAATTGACAAAAAAATTATTCTCATTGAAAAATCAGAGTAAAATTCCTGTCAATAGGTATTTAAAATAATATCTATTTAGGTCTCAGCCATATATATATATGTAATATATACACTCTAACAGTCGCCTTAAACGAAAGGAAAAAAAAAAAAAATCATGACAGCTGCCTCATTTGGAGCACTTCTCTTTCCATTTTTATGACTTTCCATTTGTCGTTAGATATATGTTATAAAAATATTTGGCCATTGAAAAACATATTTCAATTTTTTCATATTGGATAAAAAGAAATGGACAAAAAAAATATGTAGATTATAAACTTCTAAAATGATTCATTTACCCATCATCTTCAAATCAAGAACCTTTCTTTATTGGTTTGACGTTACTTGTTACACATAAATACAGACGCACATTTCATAGAAACTTTGAAGCTGAATCTTAAGATTGCAAATAATATATATAATGAAGATTTATTATTGTCCGTTGGAAAATTAATATTTTGTAGGAAGTTAAAAACAATCAAAAAAGTGGAAATGGCTCGAATGCAATAGTAAGACCATGGGGAAGAAGGGGCCTTTGTCATAGACCTTATGATGATGGAACACACATAGGAATAACACAAATCGGCCTTGACTACATCACGGATGTTGCCATTGTAGGGATTAATGTTGCCTGTGGATGTGGCCATGGTACATTCAATCATACAGCTTGGTTTCCAAGCAACGCATCAGTGAAGGTTAGTTTTTTATTCATTTTTTCGTTATTTTAAGCTATGGAATTTCTTTGATGGCATTACTCTATGATATCTTTATAAAAGCATTGTTCTTAAATATGAGCTCATGTTTACAACGTAGATCCATTAACATAAACAATATGCTGGAATTTGTTTACAATATATATATATATATATATATATAATTGTTGTTTATTTTACTTATATTTTCAAATCCAGATTTCTCTAGACTTTCCGAGCGAGTATATAACTGAAGTGAGTAGGACTACTGTTGATCTGGGACAACTGTTTGGAGGAATATTTAGATCTACGACATTCAAGACTAATACAAACAAAACCTTTGGACCATATGGAAGTATAAGTGGCACATCTTTTAATCTCCCAATCGAAAGTGGCTTTATTGTTGGATTCAAAGGAAGCATCGGTGTGTTTTTGTCAAGCCTTGGGATATACTTATCACCTTCAGATTATAAGTAACTAATGAAAATAATAATGGAAATAAATAAACTCAAATCGCCAAATATGTAATGGTAATATTGTATGTCATTTTTACAGACTATATTATTAGCATATACAAGAAATGATGTGAGGTGAGTTCGTGATGTTTGAAATAAAGCTCAATATAGTGAGCATATTGGTGTTGTGTAATATATATGATCTTGCCAATAGCATTCAGTCTCAACTTTTCTATCAAATTATCCTAGATTGACTTGAAAAATGACCAAGGAAAAATAATATCCACTTGTTCCGAAGAAAAGAGATGATAGTATGTGAACTAAAATAAATTCAAATAATAATCCACTTATCCATTAACAGAAAGAGATTAACTATTGTGAAAAATAAAACACCCCACACTTAAAATATGAGCACTCTATTAGGGTCATGTACCAACAGGGACCCATATCCGCAAGTAAAAATCTCAAGGGATAAATATTTACTCGTTATAAGGCCCAAAGTCACCATCAAAGTGGCCTGTATGGAGCTTTGGGACTTACCCCCTAGGTTGCCCTATGTACGACCTAAACTCTATGGCACCATGCATTTAAAACTACAACTAACCCGGGAATCTCATGTCGGTTTAAGTTTGAAAACTGTTTCAAACACTATCTCACTTGGGAATTCTCATCTTAAAATATTGATCTCTTTATTTATCAAAAATCAATTTCAAATTATATTTTCAAAACATTTAAAAATAACTTTAAATCATAAAATAATTCTTAAAACATTTAAGAACACATAATTAAGGCCAAATAACTTTAAATCATACCAATGAAAGGAAGGGTATAAAATCCTACCTTGATAAGTAGGTCACGGATAACTCCTGTAACTCTACTTGATCCGCTATATGTTGCTCAAAGAGATAGCAGTTCATCTTAAGAATAGACTTCACTATTAACATTGAAACTAATCTAACAGCTCATTAATGTATTAATCATGGTCCTCAATGTGCCATTACTTCCTTCAAAACTTCATATTCTTATCACATAATGCATACACTTTTAAAATTACATTTTTAATCATTTCTGATCAAAGTAAGAGAAGAAATTGATTTAAAACACAAAATCAAGTGTGGGACGCTTGGATGGCTGAGACAGCTACTTCAGAGCTTGGTGTCCAAGGTATGCATATTGCGGTCGACTACCGCGTCGCAGAACTGAAAAACTAGGTCTGTTGTGTTTCGAGCACCCAAGTTCTAATCAACCTCAATCCCATTAAAATAAGTTTAGAAACATTCCAAACACAATATTATGATTCTAAAACTTTATATGTCATAAACAATCACTTTTACAAGTTCTCAATTAGTTTCCACCACTTGATCAACAAAACTCACATTTATTCCAAAAAAAGGAAAAATAAATGTAAAAATGTCTTAAATCCATGTTTGCAAGCTTTTAAAATGACATCATGTTCATAGACTTGTCAAAGTTGTACAACACTTGCCTAAAGTCAGATTATCACATACAAATACATATTCATTACTTGTTTTTCAATAACAAAGTTGTTCATCAAAATATCAATATCTACTTAAGAACACAAATTTTTGAATAGATAATTCAAAGATAAAATCCATAAATGAAAGTTCTAATTATTCACAATTTTTCTAACCTAAGAAATTACTAAGATTGAAGTCAGAATTTGGTGATTTTGTCTCTCTTTAGGCTTGGAAAGAGGCCCATTTCTCTCCAGTTTTGAGAAAAAGAAAATGAGAGAGAAGAGGGAGAGTAACATGAGAGAGAGAGAGAGAGTGGGTGGAAATTCTGAACTTATTCTTGGCTTTGACGACGTTATTAAAAAAACACTGTAAACTCCATGTCGTAATGAATCATTTCATTTAACCAAACAAAAAAAGCTCAAGTAAAAAACCAAAATAAAAATACAACATTATTGGTCATTAGTTATTGGGTTCCTTCCTACCAACTAAGTTTACACAAATTTCAGTGAGTATCATAGATCTTCGACCAAAATATAGTAACCTAAGTAAGGACATAGAGAAACAAACCAAGATTTTAGCGCTCCTGAAATCAGCAAAATTGATGACCATATAAACTGACCTATTACAAATGAAAAAGGTGAATTATACCAATTGCTCCTAGACTTGATAACCAACCTTTCGTGGGGAAAAAAAAAATTGCCTTACTCTACATAAGCTATTAACACTTACGGCACTTGTACTATTACAAAGTCATGCCTACAAGAGTAGTGTGCTTTGGGCTCGTGGTTCTTTTAATTTCTACATGGGAAGATAATATTTCATATTGCAACATTGAAAACAAATTATTAAGAGGATACTGCAAAGAGCTTTATAGGACCCAAATATATAATTGTACAACATGATAGATGTAGCTCATTGCAAAACATAAATATAGAAATACGAAGTACAACTCATTTGCTCAAATTTTTTTGTTACGGAAGTAAGTCACACGGTTTATATATATCATAAGCTAATGAGTGTGAAAAGGAGACACGCAATAGTCCTAAGCTAACTGATTGTGGTTGGTTCTAACTTTGGTTTCCTTGATCTGAAAATTTGATTTTAGAGTTTTAAGAATCTGCTTTCAACTTGCATTTTATGAGAGAAAAAAAAAAAAAACATAATATGTCGTTTTGCCTAGATAGTCGTTTAAAATCATGAGTGAAACTTTTACATTGTCGAAAACAAATAAATGAATTAAAAAAAAAAAAAAAAAAAAGCATTGGCCCCAAGTGATATCCAAGAGCTAACCAAATGATAGAATGAAAAACAAAAATCTTGAGCCAACACTTGTAAGTTTAGGTCCAACACAACCTGGCAAGAGAATGAAATTGCTTATCCAAATTTTCTGCTACATCGCAAAGGTGGAGGGTGAAAATGAAAATGCAAAGTGAATCACAACAGTAGCAACCAATCCAAGAAAATTGAGAAAGCAAAGCAGATTTGTCAGTTAATCCCCAATTGGGGGGTCCATGATCTCAAAACCTAACTAAAAATTATGTTAAGCACTCAAAGCTGTCTCTTCATCATCCTAATCACAAAACCCATAATCTTTGGCTTCTCACTCCCTTTATCAATAACTAGCCTGCAAGAAGAGGAGACAAATGAAGAACTCAGAACAAAAACTGATTTCTTAACTACCCCCAAAGTTAGTTGATTCTCATTCAGTTACTTAACAAGCAAAAAGTAACAGAGTAATACAATATTAGCTCAACTCAGAACTCAGAACTCAGAAGATCAATATTGGAGCTTTTGCTAATATGTTGTAAACATCCTAAAGCCAAATCATCTTATAGAAAAGGAAGAAGAAAACAATCAGGTTCTATAGCTTTGGGATGGCAAGACAGGACCAACCACCTAGAAAATTTCAAAAAGCTGCTCCTAAGCAGTAATTCATAAGCAGCCAGTAACAAAATTCCTAAGCAGAATCTGCATAAAATTGAAAAAGTACAGAAAATTGAAAGAAAAGATCCAGAATCAAAGGGATAAAAAAAACGTAAATACAACTTCTATATATTAATTACGCAGGGGGCGCTGAGATGCGGCGGTGGTCAGAGGTGGGGACGATGATAATAAGGGCATGGTAAGCTGGTGAGGCTGAGAAGGTTGGGTTTCGTTTGAGTTAACGGTTATTCTGTTCTTTTTTTTTTATTATTATTTATATTAGATTTTCTTTCAAAGGTATTGTGGGAATTTGCGAGGTCAGAAATGAGCGTTGACTGCGAAAAGGTGTTAAATTATGTATTAAATGCTATATGAATACTTTTGATAAGACAAAAAATAAGAGTATATTTTCTAAATAAATCTTAAATATAGACATAAAAGAGATAAATAACTCTTCTATATATAAAAGTCTACTATAGATGGTATAGGTTTAAGGAGACTACGTGATGTTGTTAGTTTGATGGTGCTAGTTTTATTTATGGGGGTGCTATAAAAAGCCAAATGGGACTAGGTTTGTATGGATGTTCTAAAAACCGAAAAACTAAACGAGCAGCCATCAATACAGGAAAACCAATCGTAGCAAATTGAAAGTTCAATTGCCATGTAACAAAACTTAGCGCATTAAGATGAATTTCTGACGTCAAACTGGATCGTCGTCGCCCATCCATTCATCTCTCTTCCTATCTCTTCCACGTCGTCATCGAGAATGGTGTTACGAGTTCATCCCGTCACTAATGGAGGAAAGGTTCAGAAGGACGCAAATGAGCTCTTCCACCCTCTCACATGCCAATCTCCGTTGTGATCAACAGTGAGCGCCACCTTGATTCAACGTCAAGTAGAACTATACATTGCTAGGGGTATGTTCGGGAATTACAAAATGTTTTTCACGTAGAATACTACAAAAACTTATATTTATTCTAATTATTATCAAAGATTTTATATTTTTTCAATTATTTTTAAATAATTCACTATCTCGTACGTTTTTCGCTAATAGAAAGTAACTAGCGCCGATTGAGTCTTTCCATACTTAGCTGATTAGCTCAGTGCTCAATTCCATCTTTCAAATATTCAATGCCCCAAAACCGTCGTTTTTAATTGATATAGATCAGGGTTAATTAATTTTAATAAGTAAATATAAGATATCAAGAAACACTATTAGTTGACTTAAGTTATTAATTATCCTCTTTTTAGTTTATCGCGCCGTAAGTAGTAGCTACATTTTTGAGTAAAAGAAAAACTAATAATGTTTATATGGTTAATTATATACAGTTATTTGTACATCAAGGCGGAGGTGGGCGGGGACGCGTCCTTGCCCCGCCACGATTCTTGGACAAGATTTTATCCCTATCCTATGAGGACAACTGTTATGTCTATCTATAAAAAATCCTATTTACTAACAGGGTAAGAAAAGGGTCTAATCTCTAAAACAAACAAAACATTCCGTAAAAGAATATAAATAAACAAACTGGTTAAATTAATAATTTTTATTTCCTTGTTGGTATACACCACCCACATCTACAGATGCAGTTCAAAATTCATATAATCATAATATGCGATATTGTGATTCTGATTCAAATAATTATAATCTAAATTATAATAATATTACTCTAATGATCATCTAATTTAAATGGTTATCTTTTTTAAACACAGTTAGGATTTAAATTAATTATTCAAATACATATTTTAAATAATTAATTATTCAAATTCCCAATTTTCTCATTAAAGATGAAGGTCGGACCAAATAATTATTTGATCGTTCAAATTAAATCTGTTTTGAAGACAAAAAAATTGATGCGACAAGGCTTGTTTGAAATTTATACGAGCAAAATAAAATTGCAATCCTCAAAAAAAAAAAAAAAAAAAAAGTTTGGGAATCGCAATTGCGTCATGAGAAATCTATTCTTAATATATATACACACACATCCGAAAGTCTAACGGTTTCAGGGGGAAAAAAAAATTGGCACAAACATTTTGTGCTTTCTTTTTTGTTTTCAAATTTTGAAATTTTTATTAAATGAAGGCATAGAGCAAATGTCCCTCGCATTCAGTAAAAAAGAAAATAGCTTCCTTTTCCTTTCTTTTTTGTTTGCTTCATCTCTTTGTTTGCAAGGAGCTTTGTAGAGCAGGCCAGGAAGAATTGGCTCGACGTGCAGGTAGACTGTAAAAGTATTTCTTCTATTATTCTTCTGCTTTAGATAATACAATTAACAGTACGTTCAAGTCTGAAAATAAAATGAGCATGACTTGATTTATAAAATGTTCCTGCAGGCACAAACCTGCTGCTACTTCTCGTGGCGCTTGTCGTCAACAGACTCGAGGATGAACTTTGTCAAGAAAGATGTTGCCGTAGTTGCTGCTTGTGGGATATTTGAAGATCAACTCAGGGACCTAGATTACATTTCATGTTAGATCAAGACTGGGAAGATTGTCTTCGTTTTTTGTAGAAGCTAATGGAATTGTTTGACGTCGATCTAACCTTAACGGCATCCATGCAGGGATCGCTTTGCTTGTTGTCGACAATGTTGCCGTGGATCTCCTTAAAGATCTTGCAGAGGTTGGAGATGTGGAAGATGGAATGGTCGACACTATCAGTTCAAACCTCAGTCCACGGCACCCCATTCAACTACGTATGAAAATATATTGTGATTACCCATCGACAACATTTTATAAATGTCATTGAAGGGGGTATATGTTGTTTTGAATAACATTTATTAATCGAGAATATCTCGGTTTGATTTACAAACAGTGTGATCTATCCTACGGTGACACATCATTTGTGGCAAATTAAATTATCGTTGGCAATATTAGCAAAAATGTTTTTATGTATTTTTCATGTGTATTCATGCATCATACTTACTACATCTAAAAACCTCTATTATTTGCCTATGATATTCATACATACGAATTAAATGTTTATTTGTTCATTTTTCTAGCAATAAGTCAACCTACACGTACTTGAACAATTAACCGACGAGAATTATACATGTCAAATAAAAAAGTAACATGAACCTTATGCTCATCAAAAACGTCTACAAGTTCATCCTCCGGAAGGAGTGTCCTTTGGTCCTTGCCAATGGCATAAGAGCTACCCATAAAGCCTATTTTAGTTGGCAAAAAACCAACCATAAGCCAAATGTTACTTATTACTGGCATGTCTAAAGTGCTTCACAAGAAGCATGACAATATGAAGACTGCTTATGAGATAATGCAGTCATTGGATGGCATATTTGGCCAATCAAATGAAAAGGATCGTCTTGATGCCGTAAAGTTGTTCATTTGGCACAGCTTTCCGCATTCATGTGCTCAACCTGATTAACCATATTCATGAGGCTGAGCTTAATGGAGTCACGATAGATAAAGGAGCACAGGTGCAAATGATCTCGATAGAACGAGCTTCAAAATTATAAGTCTGTTCATTGCACAAAAGGTGGCGAAGTAAATATTGCTGAAGCCAGTTCTTTCAAGAGCAACAAGAGGAAGAACAAGAATATTGGAAAGCCCAAATCAAATAAGGACTAGAAGAAGCCCAAGAAGGTCTGAGACAAAAGCCAAGAGAAAGTGTTTCTACTGCGAGCGGTTAGGCCATTAGAAGAGAAAATGCAAGAAGTATCTCAAGGAGCTAAAGAAAAAGAAAAATTATTAAGTGCTAATTTTGATATAATTTTTTAATCAAATTTCTCACGCTTCTTTGCTATTTTTGATTAATTTGTGTTTAATGTGTGATTTTTGTTTTATAGGTATTTTATGGTGGTGATATGGAAAAGGGATGAAAACAAGGAATTTAGAGCATTCAAGAATCATATTTATTCATTTTGAGTTTCCTAAGTATCAAAAGCTTGAGTTTTAGAGCTAAACAGCCAAAATTGGCATAAATTGGACTAGCTGTAGCGCCTCAGCTCCAACAAAGCAAGACAGGCCTTGTTACAACATAATCATTCTTCTCCTTACTCTTTCTTTCTTTTATTTTTCAATTATGTTAGTTTAGCTTGTTTATGGTTGAAAGGAAATTAAAAATCCTAGAGATAATTATATAATTAATTTTCAAAATTAGTTTCTAATTTTGCTAATTGAGATTGTTTATGTTCTTCTATTATTATTATTCATGATTATTTTCTTGTTTTATTTTGGTGACAAACTAAATAAGACTTGAATTTAAGCTAATGCTAAAATTGGAATGTTTAATCCGTAATTGTCGAATTGCTATAATCAATAATAGTGAATTATAGTCAAGTTTTCATATGATTGCATATGGAACATAACCTAGGTTAAATGATCCTAGTTTGTATAATTGTTGCCTTGATCAACCTATCTTTGTCATTTAATGCTTCTGTTAGATTAAATCTAGAGAGCTTGTTTTATGTTGTTTAATGGAAAAGGGTTTAATAGAGCACTTGTCTTATCAAATCTACACAGTAAGAACAAATTGGGATAACAGAGCTTGTTGTTATTTATAGTTAGTAGTTTTAATAGAGAATTGTGAATAATTTTATGACTGATTGTATAGTTATTGTTTGGTGATAGTGAATGATCCTTTTACCGATTTTATTATTATTGTCTTATATTTATTTTTTTTTTTTAATTTTGTTATTTAGTTAATTAAAATCAAAACCCCATTTTCATGTTAATTAAATTGTATCTTAGGTTTTAGTAACATTAACTAACTAATAAACTTAATCCTCTGCAGGAACGATCCTTATTTACCACTAAACTTAATAACAATGACATTTTAAGTAAGGTTTAATTTGATGCTTCTCTCAACGCCTATCAAAATTTGGCGCCAGGTTACTCGAATTGTTTATCTAATTAACCTAGTTATTTTGTTTTTTGTTCTTGTTTTTGCTTTTGCCTTTTTTGTTTTAATTAATTTTTTTGTGAGTTTAATCTAACATGTAATCTGAATAAACGCGTGATATAACTTTTTCCAGGTACGCAATAAACAAACACAACTTTTTGTGTCGGGTAATATGCTATTTTCTCTTTCTCTTTACAATTTCCCAGGAGGAACGGCCTGTGGGCCGGCCCATTAGTGACAGAGAAGAGAGCCCATCAGAAGCAGAATTCCTTCGAGTTGCGGCTAGTTTGGTTGTGATGTTTAACTTCAAACGACGACCACTGCATTAGGGTTTGAGTCGAGTGCCTGCCTCTATCAACTATTTAAACCCCACTCTCCCCTCTGATTTTCAGATGCCCTTTTCTTATCTCCTCGTTCCCGGCGACCCAGTTCTAACCCTTTGTCAGTCGTTGTTTGCTCCTCCTAATTCTTATCAATTCTTCTGTCAAAATGTCATCTATGGCCTGTGATGTTCAAAATATGTCCGTACCATCTGAGACTTGCTTTGGTCATCTCCGCTGCGTAAATATCTTTTCTAGTTTTCTTGGCCCTTTTTGTACTTGTTTTGATTTTAATGTTATTGCTATTCTAATTTGATTTTATTGATTTGGCAATAGTTCTGAGAAGGCCGTGATGACTAATCTCATGTACCATCAAACGATGAAAGCTTCTGTTTGAGCTTGTTGATGCTAACAAATTCACTCTCTGAGCCTCTTTTGTTTTTTCATCGTCCAAGATTTTCTTCAGTGTCATTCCTTTTTTTAATTAAATGTTGGAAGGCAGGCAATAAATTAGAGTCTCTGATGCGCTTCGTTTCAATAGCGTTTTCAGCGCTGTACGTTGCCGATAATGATTTTTGGGTCTGAGATTCCGGCATTTGTCTCTCTTTTTTTTTTTTTTTTTTAATTGAGGCTCGTGCATTCAGATGTTCCTACATTTTGTTTTTTTCCCGTTTTTTAATGTTTCATTTTATTCTTTGGTTTTCAACAGTGCGAGGATTGAGATTGCCTTTTTCTACATTAATCCTCGCAAGTCTTCAAATTATTAATCAATCATCGAATCTAATCTTGATCCTCAAAACTGAAACGATACAACAAGAGAAGGCTCTGAAAATCAAAATAAGCTGATGATTGCACGAAGAGGGACATGTGGCGGGAAAAAACAAAATCAACATGACCTCTGAATCAATTGTTGACACATAGACTGTTTGAAAAAAACGATGAAACCAATAGGTTGGATTCAAGAACCATAACTAAAAGCTTTACACTCTAGTTTTTTATTGTAACATGTCCCAGTTGTAACTTATGTTAAAACGACTGTCCGTTTTTGTCATTTATATTTAATCACTGTGTCTTTCTCTCTAATGAGATTGATTTTACCCGGCAAATTATTTGCTAATTTGATTGCTTTGAAGCAATGCCGTTATGGTGTTTGAATATTCTAGACCAAAGAAGGCCACCACACATTTAAGGGGCTTAAGTGACATGCTAGTTTGCTTTAAATCATCTTCATTGTTTTATTTGTTTATTATGCATGCTAAACGCCTGTTCATAAACTTATTTATCAAATATAAAGTTCTAAACCGTCTCATTCTGAAGCCATGCACAACAAACGAATCAAAGTTTCTAAAACATACAAGAATCTACTTAGCTGTAACATAAATCAATCTTTCATCGTTAATTTGTTCATGCCTTTTTGGCTATAACAAAATAACTTTCAAAAGTTCAAAATCCTAAAGTATTAATTTACATGTAGTACCAATTAAATTATGGTTTGTTTAGGATTTTAAGTTTGAATACGAATATACTTGAAAATAGAAACTTGGGATATATATATATTTGGAAAGTAATAATTTGTAATGTTGCAATAAAAAAAAATCAGAGGGAGGGTTGTAAGATATTTGTAAAATAAATAATAACAATGCGGGCACAATGTCAGCAGCCCTCGGATCCAGAGGCAGCTGTCCCCAGGGTCTAAGATAGCTCTACCTCTGATTGCTACCACCTCAATTCCATCCATTCTTTCGTAAACATTCCAAGCAAAAAAACCCGGCTTCGTTACTTTTAAAGATTAATAAATTTTATAACATTTGAGGTTTTTGAGTTCAAAAAAAAAAAAGTCATTTGAGTTTTTATTCCTACTTCATTGTTTTGTTTTACTATGTTTTGTTTAATTTTTATAGTTTATATTCAAGATAATATTTAAGCATAAATTTTGGAGTGTAATTTTTCCAAATTTGACTAGTTAGAGGATTTTTTTTTTCAATACATTTTTTTTAAAATTGCAAATGGGAAAATCCTAACTTTTATCCTTTTTAGATCTTAATATTATTGTAGGATGCAAATTTACTACTAAGTTAAGTGTGCTTGACTGACTACTTGTATGATTAATTAAATCTTGAGGACATATGTTAGTATTTTTGGTATAACTCTGGGGATAAATTTTCTAATATTGGAAAAGCATGACATCACCTTGAAAATATAAAATCCCCTAAAAAGTAGGGCGTTTTTAATTCTTGGAAAGACAAAGTTAATGCAATAATACCAGAATGGATTGGATTCAATACAAACAAATAAATAAATGAAAATCAAGTACCCGAAAAATCCCCACCCCCAAGTTCTCAAAACAAAAATATATATATATATATATATGTGCTTTGGTGCGGAAAGAATCTTGGAAGCCAATTAGTGGAATATCCTATGAGAATGCCTTCAATTGTACCACCCACTTTCTTGTTTTATTGTTGTTATTCTTCTGGAAAAAACAGATAACCTTATCCTAATGCCTCGAGAGCCCTTAACTCCATGAGAATCAGTACAAAGAAGAGAAGACAACAAGGCAACCATCAAATAGGAAAATAATTACTCATTTGCATTTCAAACTTGGAGTTGCCATCATTGCCTAGTTCAAACAATAGAAAGTTTCTCGTCTTAGTCTATTAAAAAAAAAAAAAGGTAAATGGAGATTTTTTAAAAAAAAAAAAAATTGAGTCAAACTAGAAAGAGCAGACAATTGAAACCAAATTTGAATTTCCGTGCAACACCAATTTACTTCTACACTTATTTTGTAATATTGAGATTTTTTTTTTCTTTTTTTAACTTTTGATTTGTAGTTCTACTCCTTTTTGTTACAAGTAGAAACTTCTATTAACTACGACTATCTAAATTCAATGGCGTTTAGCCTTTTAGCTTTTGGTGTCCCCAAGATGTCAATGTAAATATTTTCAAGGATTGAAGTAAAATTCCTAAAACTTACTAATAAGATGGGAAAATTATCAAAATTAGAAGTATAAGAACCACTTTACCAAATCATGAAAACTATGGGAGTATTAGTGCAAAAAGGTTGATTGGAAGTAGTTTTTCTCTTTCTGCTTTCTTAAGGTAGGGATATTTTCATTTTATAGGGTGCATTTTTAAGTAATAAAGTTGCCATATTATATATTTTGAACCGTACCATATTTATACCTTAAATTTTATAATTTATATTCCATTATTACCTTCTTGGTCAATGGTCAATTTTGGAAAAAAAAAAAATAGATCTGGTGCCTTAAAAGAACAATAAAAAAAGGCTTATTTGCGAAGGACGAGTTTTCTCTACCCTCTGCTATTTCTTACTTTTCTCGTTGGCCACAAAGGCACCGCCTCTCGTTGGGAGGCTGAAGGACTGGAGCTTGGCACCGTCCTTGGACTATTTCCTAGACTTTCAGCTTTTGAGGATTTGGCTTAGCGCTGCAACTGTGGTTTCCTCGAACGTGGGCCTATTTGCTTGGATCTTGGGGGGAGATTCGTGGCCTTTGTGTCTAGGAGAGTTGATTATGGCCTCAATGCTATAGAGTGAGAGTGGTGCCCCTAGTCGATAGGACAAATCCATCAAATGTAGGAGGGGCAAGTGGTCTAAGTGCCACAATGTTTTAGCCTTTGATCGATCGTAAGTTCCCGTCGATCGAAAGAATTAGGACAAAAAGAGCGTTACAGGTGCTCATTCTCAATACGTCGAGATAGTTTCCTGTTAACTGGTCTCAGGAGTGCATATGTCCCTTTAAGCACCATCAAAATTTACTGATCGATTCTATCTCAACCAGAAGGCATGTCTTATGTATTACTGGGTCTTTCATTATTGTCTTGGTTTGTATTACTTGTAATTGAATGTAATACAGTACCCGATCAAAAAGAAAAAAGGAAAGAAAAATAAGGAACAAGAAAAAAAATAAAAATTAAAAAATATGAAGGACATTAAGATTTTTTATGGTCCAATAATTTGAATTAACATGAATTTGAATTATGATGATATAAATAATTTTTTTACAAGGCAGTTTTTAGGGTATAGAAGGCAATTTTGCTCAACAGATAAAGCATAGGTATTTTAGCCATGAGCTTAACTTTTTGACAGTTTGATTTATTATTAAAAGCAGTTCTGAATCTCATGCTAAATCCGACAAGTGAAATTCTAATCCAATAGCTTAAACACCATGCTCTATTGAAAAAATAAAACTGTCTTCTCTATCATAAGAATTTTTTTTTATAATTTAAAAATATAATGAAAAAAAAATCACCCTTGAGAAATAAAAGGGATGTACGACAGGAAGTTATGTAAACCCCACCAGATTGGAGTAATTACACAAGATATGCAAGAAAATGTGCAAGAGCCACAATCTCTAGTTTGGTCTCCTTTGAAGCACTACCAATCAATTCGGAACACAAGACATGTACCATGGCTACGATTCAAACCCACTCAAAACAACAAAAAACTAAATTCAATTGACGATCTCCTTTTCAGCACGACAAGGTTATACAATTACCCAAAAGCAAAAAAACACGAGGTAGTTATTATTATTTTTTTTTTTTAAAAGGGCCAAAATCCACACCCTTTCTCGACCTTTCTCTCCCTAAAAATCTTTCCACATGAAAAGCTGAATGTGGAGAAATAGGAATGGCTTTTCTTCTGCCTAATCTCTCTCCCTCTCTCCTCCTCCAATCCAAGTCCAAGGAAAAACCAATTATTCATCACCAAACTCTCCCTCACACAAAACCCAACACTCCTTCTCTCTCCTTTCTCTGTCTCTCCTCTTCCGTGACAGGTCTCCAAACCCCTTCAGTTGAGAAGAATGGTGCGCAGGATAACAACCCCAAGGATGCACAGGATAAGCAGCAGCAGCAGCAGCAGCAGACAAAAGATGACTTCTATGTCAACCTTGGCTTGGCTGTACGTACTCTCCGTGAAGACCTTCCTCTGATCTTCATTAAAGACCTCAATTATGACATTTACAGGTCATTTTCTCATCTGGGCATCTGATTTTCTTGCTTGACGACTTCCTTTTCTTCCATTAATTTTGGGTTTTTATTATAGTTTGTTTTCGCTTAAAGAAATAGGACTATGTATTCAAATTTGATAATTTGGTCGTGTATATTGTAATAACAGGGACGATATAACCTTTGTAGACCCTTTGAACACATTCTCTGGCATAGAGAAATACAAGCTGATCTTCTGGGCACTAAGATTCCACGGCAGAATTCTTTTCCGAGAAATTTCCCTTGAGGTCTACAGAATTTGGCAGCCTTCAGAGAATGTGATCCTCATTAGATGGAACTTAAAGGGTGTGCCTAGAGTTCCATGGGAAGCAAAGGGACAATTCCAGGGCACCTCTAGATATAAATTGGACAGACATGGCAAAATCTATGAACACAAAGTTGACAACTTGGCTTTCAATTTCCCGCAGCCCCTGAAGCCCGCGGCGTCAGTGTTGGACTTGGTGGCTGCTTGTCCGGCGAGTCCTAATCCAACGTTTTTGTGGGGTCCAGTGGATATGCACTCATCTTCATGGGTGGAGTTCTATAGGGCAGTGAGGAATACCCTGGATCAAGAAGGTTACTCTCTTGCACAAGACGGTTTGTTCACTTGTTCATAGCTAGTAAAGTTACTTTATACATTAATGTATACAACGAAATTTTTAGCACACATAAATATATGTTAGTGCATCACTTTTGTGTAACATATTGGTAGATTAGTAAATAATGGCTTTTGCTAAAAGGACATGAGTTGTGTATATATACAAAGGGTAAGGATGCTGGAGGGTTGAACAACTAATTGTGGTGGTGGAGGCAGAGAACCTTTGGCATCTTTTTTGAGCCTATACAGGTGGGATATTCGTATGTATCAATCTTATTGCTTTTAGTGAAGCTCCTTTTGGTTTTCATTCCCTACAACTAGGTGTGGTCTGCGTATGTATAGATAGTAGTACTTAGTTGGAGCTATAGAAACTGTATATTAGTTAACTTACTTTGGCATTTGTTTCTTATGGTTTGTCTGCAATCTCTTAAATTATGAGTTTTAGTTGATAAGATTTTGAATGTAGTCTAACCAGAATATGAAGAAAATGACCTTTCTTAAGCAAGCCTTGATAGTACTAGTTTAGCTCCCTTTTTGACTCGAGTTATTCCCATCTTAGGTTATCTTAACTTTCTTTTTGTTCTGGCTCAAGAAGCAATATCCCATTCACTTGGTCAAAAGGGAGGGCAATGAATCCAAGGTTATAATTCTGAAAATATACATGACGAATCTTGGTTATAGCAACACAACAACAATCTAGGAAATATAGTTTGAGAGCAAAAAGTTAGAAGTACAACGTATAGTGGTTAAGCGAAGTACACTATGAACAAGCACTATGAGTACAAGCAATGACCCTAAGCATGTGGTGTGTACAGAAAATTAAGTTCACAATCGTCAAGAGTAGGCTTATGATCAAAGAGGGAGTGTATCCAAAGGTTTAATTGCTGCAACACTGCTCAGATCAGGGCTCATGTACTTTTCGTATGTGACCTGTAACTGCCCTCCTCTAGCAGCTTGTTGAAAACGTAATATCATCTGTGCACAATCTCTGCAAAGACCAAATACGTATATGTAGAAGGATTCAATCAAAAGGATAACTTGCAGAAACAAACAAATGATGGGTACCTTAATTGAGACACCTCATAGCGTGCATGTCGACATAGCAGTGGTGTCCAAGGAGTCATTTGAAGGGTGCATCGTGCAACAAAGATCGCTGATGCGCATAGCAAAGATGGCTTGAACATTAGAGCTTCATATTCAACTAGGCACAACTCTATCAAGTAGAAGGCCAAATGTTCAAGCTGGTATGTGACCACAAAAAAGATGTTAGCCAGTCAAGTCTCAAAGATATTCATTTCAACCGGGTTGAAATTCTAGACTTGAAATGGTTGTCAAAATCAAATCTAACCGTCGATGCTTGTGAGAACATGTTTATAACATTTCCTTTAGGTTTGTATAACCAAAGCTTATCCATTTTCATTTTGGTAACATATAACCTTGGGAATCTGCTGCATACCTTCGTGTCTGACTGAGCAGCCTTAAGAAACCTTAACATGAAGACATATGGAGTGGGTGTGTTTAATCGAAACTTCAATTTCCTAAGAATAAGCTTCTCCTGAAAGAAAAAGAAAAGGGCAAAAAAAAGTGTCAGTAGAACCCAAAAGGGGGAAAAAATTGGTCAGTCTTTATGCATTGGCCTATTTAATAGGATATTTAAGCTTAGAAGTTATTACTTAAAATGATCCAATCACGTTTATGCAGTTCTCAACTATCCCCATGAAGATATCCTCGTTATCAAGTACTTATGTTGGAACTAGTCAACCACATTGAGAACTACACTTCCACAATATTCCTCAAGTTAAAATGAATCATCAATAGTATTTGACTTCATTTATTATGTTTAACTAAGCCATTTTTTATCAAACTCATAAAACTTCAAATGTCTTCCACAATTAATGTAAAGTGGTATTAATTTTTAAAACATCATGCTTAAATCTCTAAGCCCCTTCCATTCTATAATGTGGGAAATGTATAGATTATGATAACGGCTGTCTATATTTTTCCTTCTTGGTGGACTGCATCATATTATTCCATATAACTCAACAGCGTTACGATATTGTCATTGAAAATCCAAACAATACTGAATTGCGGGAGATAGATAGAATTGATAAGAATAAAGTTTATTGTAAGCTTAAGTATCACGCCCAAAGACGCATTGCACTATTCAAAGGTCAAAACACAGATTTCCAAGGAAAAAAAAAAAAAGGCAAACAAAATACGGATTCCATACCATTTCAAGCATCTGGTCCCTTGTGTATGATTCCGCTGAGATGCTAAGTAAATCCTGGACCTTTATCAGATAGAACAGTAGGTAAGAAAGTGGATATTTTTGCAAGAGGCAAATTTAAAGAGATGAGCAAGGGAATTGGAAATATAAACATATACCCTAGGGTGCCAGAAGTCTTCATACTTTGATGCCAGCAAAAGGGCTGTAAGGCCAACCAACTGCATTTCATTCTTCTGAAGTGTGACTTGAGAGACATATCGGTCGAGCAATGTAACCATGAGATAAAGTGTTTCTTGCATTAAGTCAAATTTTAAGTGTACCTGTCATCGGAGACAATTTTACAGAGCAATTTGGAAAGATCTTAACTAAATAACAACACCAAAAAAGGTATCAAGACATCCAGAAAGAGTTTAAAAAACTACTTCGATTAACCAGTTGATCAATACAGCACGCATATGAGGCGAAACGTCTGTCTGAGTTGACATGTAGTTTGCCAAAGCTGGATTCTGTGCCTGCAATAAATAATTTCTCTCAGTCAGGGTTGAAAATATCAAGAAAATTCTTTAGGCCCTTATCCTAGATTACAAGCAATACAACATTCCTCCCATTTCAAATCAAACTATATCACAGACATAGCAATATGTTATTCGTTCAATAAAAAGGAATTAATCTGGCCATGATTGGGTGCGATCTGTTCCCCTTTTTTTTAACAAGACACCAGCTGCATTAAAATGCACGAATAAAGATCATCATGTGGTTGGATCTTTGGGAGTGTGCTCTATATTTTGTCATATCTCATAAGTTTTAACCTTTCAATTGATTCATAATAACAATCTAACTCCTCCAGTTTTCAAGTTCACCACATTTCTTCACCAACATAAAACTCCTTGAACCCCAAACACACACATACTAAAAAAAACATATATCTGGAATTGACTTGGCCTTTAACCCAACATGGATTTCTATTGGCAGTTTTTGCTCATTAATTGAAACAAGTGGTGTCCTAAAAAGTAAAAAGGGACTGTGATGTGTAAGTGCTATCTCATAAATGATTCCCTTACAAGTTCTTGAAGGCATCAATAGCCACACAATAAAAATCTTTTGGCTACGGGGCAGGTCCATCATTTTAGACAATTAAATGTCTATTTCCTATGTTCACATTTTTCTAATTAAATGTTTGCACATAGTACATACAAATTCAAAAGTTATGATGGGTACTTTTTCTTGCATTCTCCAAAATTCCAATACATAAGGGGTTTTATCAATATTGACAACCTTTCATATACGTAAATTGGTAATTTCCAGCATCAGTTATACAAAAAACAGAAATGGAAATCGTCATTTTATAGGGTAAAAAACACAGCACCGGTGGGTAAAAACAAAAAAAAACAAATCAAGTGCATCAGAAGATATAGACAAACTAGCATGAAAGTCATCACCTCTGTAATCCAATAATATTGATAGATATCATCAACATAGTCAGCAACTTCAAGTTGATTCCCCTCATCATCTATAGTTGGTAACTTTTCTTGCTTCACAAGGTCATGTTCTTCAAGTAACTGCAGAGAGTGAACAAGATTTTTTGTCATTGAAATTGGCGAGTAAGGAGAAAAGCACCATAAAATGCAGAAATGTGAACCTTGGATCCTTCCACTAATAAAGATGTGTAGGATCTCCTCCGCCTTGAACTTTTCTTTGTAACAGGATTGGATGAACTTGGTTTGGAGTTGCCGTCATATGGAAGTTGTGCAAGAATAGATTCTTGTGTGATAGTTTCACAACAAGATGCCACTGGCTCCTTATCCTTTGATGTAGTTGTGACGGCCTTAGCCAATTTGTTTAGCCCTGTTCTGGGATTGGATTTTGTATTAAATTTGGCATCAGAAGCCTTTACCGTTGTCTTCACAATTGGCTGGATCATGAATGAAAAGTAGTTCATATAGCTGAGTGCAGATAATAAAACACGACAATTCCAAATAATATTGAAATTCTTGCTTAACAATATAGAGGAGAAACACAACAAACTCAAAAGTATATAGGTTCAGTGCAATCCATCATTGAGCTGAACTTGTTTTCATGTTTTCAGTCAGTGTTATGCTTAATGTTATTTTACAGTTGTAACTTTTCAAGCAGCAAAGTCTGCAAGTTAGGTTAAAAACCGTATTTTAAGAAGGCTATAGTCTGCGGCGCTTAGTTAAATAACCCAAAAAAGAGGAGTTTACATATGCAGTCAATATTTTAACATAGTTTTGGTCATTTTAAGCATCACTACAACATAGATCAAATAAAACGAAAGCTTAGCTGAAGCATTTCAACAAGCAAACAGTCAAGAAACCATTTATTATGTGCAAGACGTAATATTACTAAACTTTTTTTCACAATAAGTGGTAGCCTGGAAAATATTTTGACAAGGAGAGTAGATTTGCCGATCAACCACCAGACGTAGTCTAATTGACAAAAAGAAATGGTGACTTGATGGGCGATGACGTTTTGCCATCCAGAATACATAACTTGAAAACCAATTTAACATAAATGGTCCAACAAAGGATAGTTAGTAATTGGAAAGAAAGAAGATACGGTTCAGAATAAGTCACGTACCCTCAAAGATTTTTTTGACAAGGTGAGAGAATCCGCTGTCCTTTGACCCCTGGAGTGCCAAATTATATATATTCAGGAACTTGATGAAAATCTGTCTTGTTCAACTACTAATTATAATGTAAAGTTGAGCTATGACATGAAAATGGAAAACATGATATTGTAATAAATTTATTGGCTGAAATTTTAGTTTCAGAAAACTGGTTGGTAAAGGTTAAAAGCAATTTCGCCTCCTTTTCCTCTATTTTAGAGTAATAGGGAAAAGAACAAACAATTAGCTCACATATCTGCCACCTGATTGTAAGTTTTGGAATGTGACCAACTAGACAATCCATATACCAAATCGTATCTTCAAAAGGAAAAATGTGCAAACACATGTGGTTGTTTCATTATGGATGATAAAGGCACTAAAATCTACAGATGGAAATAGACTTCTGGCTTAAGATGACACATTCAATCGTGCCTTTTATCTACAATCTTCACAAAAGAGAGGGCAGGAAAAGGAAGAACATAGCTGATATGTAATTTGAACGCTTTGCAACCCTGAAGATGAGCTCGCACGAAAACCCTAAAATTAAGCGTTATGGTCTTTACTTGTATACACACACACACACACACAAAAGCAGAAGCAGCAGCATGCTAAAGCACATCCATACACAATTGATAATTGATTTTTTATTAATTAATTGGTCTCACTGGAAATTGTTACCTTTTTATCATTTGAATTCAACAATCTTGTTTGTAGCCAAACCAAATTACTTAACATTGTTGTTCATTACAACTCACAAATGTCAGGAGCACTTTACTGCATTTAAAAAGGAGGAGGAAGTTAAAGGGCGATAAATATTATTACTCACGTTATCATGAAGCCGTCACTCACTCGATTCCTCCAAAGATTGGTCTTAGCATTGCGTACTCCAGGCATTACTTTCGTACCAATTGTAACTTTAACTGAAGCCAAGAATGATATTCAAAATGTTAACATGGAAAGAAAAATCCTGAGTATACAATAAAGAAAATATCACGATATCAACGCATATTACAGGATACCTACTTTCTCCTTTTGCCTTTTCAGAGCTTCCTGAATTTTCCTACAAGCAGAAAAAACATCAAAGCTAAAACTTCAGGCGGAAAAAGAAGATAATAGTAGTAATCGCAGTTGTCCACTCCAACCAGAAATTCAATCAAAGGAACAAAACAGTAGCGACCATTTACCACATAACCTTCTCTACATGATTACATTTGAAATAACTAATGATAATAAATGTTATGAAGTTTACCTCTGGGATGTCTGCCTGGTTCACCCTCTTTACGATGGGAAGAGACTTCCTTCAAGTAAATAGAAACAGAAAAAAGTAAATAGAAACAGAAAAAATAATTACATCAATAATTAATGCATTTATTCACACAATAAGCACCCAAAAATATAAAAATTGAAAAATATGAAAAACAGTATGCCTCAATAACTGTTGGTATGAGTGAATTACTTGCCATCCTGAAACATTAATTAAATCGTTCATTTAAGATTATAGTTCCAACAAGCATGAGTCATCTACCCAAAAAAAAAAAAGATATGCAAACATCATACCTTGTCGGTATAAGTGAATTCCTTGTTGTCATCCTGAAACAATAAATACAAAATTTGCAATTAACCATTTAAGATTATAGCTCCAACAAGTATTAGTCACCAAAACCTAAAATAATAGCAACAACTTAAATTAAATTTACCAGGCATTCATGCAATGAAAATTGAATAGTTCGTCAGAAGTTCTGTTGTTTTAACTAGAGAGTGAGAGAGGGAGAGAGCAGGTAGTAGAAAAAAGTAGGATCATACCTTCCATTTGCAACAATAAATCCACGGGTGAGTCTTGAGCCTTTTGTATTTTGAGAATTTGACGGCACAATCAAATCTTTAATGCCCACTGATATAGAAAACAAGTTAAAACATATACATGCTTAGTCAAACTATGTTCCAAGACTTCTTAAGAATTCAAATCACCTTTTTTTGAACTATGCAAGTCAGGAACACCTTGACTATGTACACCCTGCATATCTCCGAGCAAAGGACATGTAAAAAAGGAAAACTTCATGGAGTATCAAATTCAAAAGATAAGAGTGGTTCACAAACACATGATGATTGGTAAATTATTACTCATTCCCACAAAATCAAACCTTGAAATAGCTGAGCTTTTGTGAATTTAAAAAAGGAAAATATATACAAATATTATAATGCATCCATACAAAGAAATGGCTTATGAAAAAGGAACAAATTTGAATGTAGAACAATTGAAATGAGTATGAGGCAACTAATGCAGAAGGTTCACACACTTACTTCTTATTTCTTAATTATAGAAATGGCACATGCTTTAACATATACTTATTCAAAAATGTAAACAAACAGATAAGAAAAAGTTTCACACGCTCATTCTGTTCTGAAATCATAACAAACACCTCAAAGGTAAACATGTAATGTCATGGTAAATGTATATACCTGGATTGACTTCCTTGATGAGACATTTTTAGTTTTACCGACCAAACTCATTGATACCCTGAAGATACATAGCAAACAAAAGGTTGACACCAGTGAAGAAATTATTCTCAAATATTAAAAAATGAAAGCCAATAGCCTGAAGTAAATTGCTGGAACTCTTTTTTTTTTTTTTTTTGAGGGGTTAATTGCTGAAATTTGGTCGGTTAATAATGCGAACCGGTGGCAAAAACAAACAGATTAAATTGCTTCCATCTTGTTAATTTATATGGGCCATCTTGACTATTGAGACCCATTCATTTGGCTCAATAAACTAAATTTCTCTAGAACTGACAAGCATGTAGAGATAGAAAGAGACACAACACAAGTCTCCAGCAGCCAGAGATTAGTAAAGAGTAAATTATAAGAAAAAATAGTTGATACGAAATACTAATCTGTTTCTAAAGACCCTTTTCGTCAGCAAAACTAATTCAATACAAATGGAAAAAAAAAGACATCATTTTTAAATTGAATGATATAGCAAAAATATACAACTCTTACTCCTCTTTCTCTTACAATAAAGCATGTATAAGACCTATTGGCTTCAAAGTGAAAACTTATTCCATGATAAAGACTAGTCCTAACCAATTCAAAAACATATCTCCAGAGTAGTAAATATGAACACATAGCATGTAACACCTATATTGTAAATAACAAGATGTGTATGTGTATGTGTATGTGTCTGCATTTGTAGAAAAAATTATGCGGCAAAATGAAAATGATACTCCCCCTATTTACCACAAACTAAAAGAATGATACTTACGATGGTTTGAAGCTACTACGTTGTAAATTCCTTGACGCAATGCTTTGAACATTGCTAACATCAGCCAATGGTCTTCTTCCAGCAATTGCTTTTCCTAGAAAAAGGGAAATGGGAAGTCATAAAAGAAACTCCAAAAAGACGTAGCTAACATTTGCAACGCAAGTAATTTCAAGGCCTAACCACAACTAACAGTCTTACCTTTGCTCATCTCTGTACTTTTCTGAGCTCCCTTTATGGTTGAAAAAATACATAGGCAGAAAAAAAAACAAGAATAATAATGCTTGTTAAGAGAACAATTTCTACAAAGCCCCCAAAATTAAAGAGGAGTGTGATAGTAAATACCTTTTGACAACTTGTACCAGCCAGAGTAGACGATTTTTTAACCGGCATTGATTTCCTTTTACCATAAAGAGTGGGGGAAAAGAAGTTAACAAAATAATAAGATAACAAAGTTTAGTCCACTTACCTTACGTACAGTTAACCCAAAATAAAAATTGCGAGGGCAGATCTACAGGTCAATATCAGGTATCTACTGCTAGGTAAAATAGCTGTACAATGCTATTGATTCTCTGGTTCAAAATTTTTCGAAACTTCCAATTATGCCATTACTTTTTGCTTTTGAAAATACCCATCATTTATTTTTTAAAAAACCCATTAATGAAAGTTCATATTTTGAGCAGAAGTTTAAAAATCTAATTAAGCTCGATCCTAGGCGTGATCTATTTGGAAGAGAAACCAAAGAAAGAGACACATAAGTTAAGAAGAATAAAAATAGGGAGGACAGAAGAAGAAATTATTTCATTTAAAAAAATAATAATTATTAAAATCCTTAATTGAATTCGGCTTAGTATAGGGTGGTATGCTTCAACTCAGTTCATTCTCCTCAAATAATAGTTAAGAGATGCTTAATTATCCTAGGCGTACTAAATTCTGATTTTTCCATCATTTTCAGTCCCATAACAACAACAACAACAACATCGACAAAAACTAAAACCCATCGAAAAAGAATCTTAGTAGGATATTATCGTACCTGCCAACAAAACCGGTATCAGCAGCTTCATTGTCCGAATAAAAAGATACGACAGTTCTACTGCTGCCGGCTTGAGTTCGGTTAACCCTGCCAAGTCCTATTTTCGCCTGCGATTTCACCGAAACAGAAGAAGATTCTGTAAATGCTAAAGATTAAATGCCTAAAACCCAGAAAAAAGAAAAAGAATGAATTAGAAAGAAAATTCGGAGCTTACTTCTCTTACCTTAGAAACCTCCATTTTGCTTCTTTGTAGATTCTGCCTCGTGCTCTGTTGCTGACCCAATTTTATGGAGAAAAAGATAACTGAGTCGAAATCAAAAAGAAAAAAAAAAAAAGGAGAAGAGGAACGAAAACAAAAAAAAATCCAATCGCAAAAACCGTAGAACTAAACTTAAATCGGAGTAGAAAACCCTACACGATCGCTTCAAAGCGTTATTGAATTGAATTATTATGAGAAATTGGAATGCAAAAATTGTTGGAAGCGTTTGAGTAATCGTCACCTTGATGGAAGCCATTTTTCGGATCTGCAGATTTCTTGTTCGCTTGGGTTTTGCTCCTAGAGAGAGAAAATCTTGCAAGACAAACCAGAATTAGGCTTGAAGAGAGAGATGGTGGAAATGTAAAGGGGCAACGCTTTTGAAAGAGGCGCTCTTCCTCGTCCTTTTGGTTTGGTTTTGAAAGGGTGTGTTTTTACGTCATTGCCCCTCACTCGTTGTTATTATTTTGGGAATTTGAACAAAAAATAAAAAAATCAATAAGTGGCCCACGCAGGTATCAAACCTGCGACCGTCGCGTTACCTGCACGACGCTGTAACCCTCTCTACCAATAGGTGAAGAAAGCTTTAACTTCTTAATATACGCTAATTTAACTTTTTCAAGATTCCAGTAGAAATTTTTTTCCCAAATTAATTAATGTCACTTGTAATAAAATCGAAGGTAACATATTTTAATTGTTAGTAAATATCAAATCTCTTAAAAGGTTTTTTTTTTTAAATCATTGAAACTAAAAATATCCCCATAATCTAAAAAGAAATCCCCAAAAAAAGTCTTTCCCCTCTCTCTCTTCCCCCTCGCATGCTCCCTCCGGGTGCTCTAAAAATCTTAACAATTTTGCTACAAAAGTACCATAACTACAATAATAGCTAAACTCGATTATCATTAGTATATCAATTAAAAAATTAAGGATTAAAACGAGACAATTGTTTTCCCTTTAGCTATTTCCAACCCATTATTTAAAAATAGAATTGTTTTTGCACCAAAATAGTGCAATTTTACACCAAATTTTATCTTCATCTCCAATCTATAAACTTCAAATGTTACACTAAAAAAAATATTCCCTTTATCTTCTATTTTTTAATATAATATTATATTTAATTATTTAACCATCAAAAGTGGTAATTTTATTAATTGCATTTAATTAAGTAAAATATTCCAATTTTTAAACATTATATTTGATAAACTAGAATAAGTGTACAAAACATTACCTTTAATAATAATAATAATAATGTTAATCAAACAAATGTAGTTTATTTTATTTTGAACGTAATTCTTATAACTGTTTATATTTTAATGTTTGTGTTTTTTTTGAAAGGAAATGTTTGTATTTTTTACATTACATATTAATTTTATTAGTTTATTATGAATGTAATCATAAAATATTAATAATAATAATAATAATCTTAATAAAAAATCAGTAAATTAATTGAAAAAAGGATACAAAGAGGAAGAGATTTTATTAAAAAGTTTAAAATTGAGGTAAAATGAAAATTATAAAAATACAAAATGAATAACTTTTTGATTATAAAACCCAAAAAAAACTTCACAATTAAAAAATAGCACATGAACAGTACAACACTATAACGTCACAGTGTTCACAACTTCATTGTGGAGTTGGTTTTCGGTTCTCGGTTCGAGCCCAATTCACACGTTATATTCTCGGTTGGACATAATCTTAAAGGCTAAAGGAAAACTTGACCATAGAATGGCCCACTAGGATTCCAGTAGATCATGAATATCGATGCCAAGAAGATCAATTGGGGGTATTTATTAAGTAGACCTTTTTGTTTATTTATTTATTTATTTTTGGAAATGTAGACCTTTTTATTTATTAAAGTTGAATGTTGATGGAGCCTGCAAAGGTTGTCCAGGTGCCATGGGTGCGGGTGGTCTTATTTGTGACAGTAAGGGATTTTGTTTGGGTGGTTTCTTCAAATTTTTGGGGGTTGACACTGCCATTGAAGCTGAAGCTTGAGAGTTAAAAATTAGTCTAGAATTGGCCTGAAACTCTAGTTTTAGGAAGATTGATGTTGAGTTGGACTCCATTTTGTGTCTACAGCTGCTTTGTTCTTCTCGTGACAATAAAGGCTGCCTCTCAAGACTTTTTGCAGATATCAAGGAATGGATTAGTCATGATTGGATGATCTCCATCAACCACATCTATCGTGAGGCAAATTTTGCTGCCGATTGGTTGGCCAATTACGCTATCAATAGGACTTCATGGAGCTTTATAGAGAACATTCCCTATGGTCTTGCCACAATAATTCAGAGCGACTTATTGGGTACTGCTCTGCCCAGATTGTGTCGTATATAGTTTTGTTTTGTTTTCTTTTTTTTTTTGGGTCTGTTGACCCCGCTCAGTCACCAAAAAAAAAAAGGCATTATCAAAATCAATTCAAAATTCACGGGTAAATTGTCATGTTAGTCTTCAATATTTCACGAAAGTAAATATTTGGTTCTTAATTTTTTTATTCATTTGACTCAAATCTTTCATTTTTGTTCCTAAAGGATCATTTTAACAGCCAAACTGTTAAGTTTGACCATTAAAAATTCTTCTATATCAACTTTTATTTAAAATTACTAAATCACTCTTCAAAATGATAAATACATTAAAAATTAAAGATAAATCACAGCCATTAAGTTCAAAACACAAAATCACAGCCAATGGTTTGATTTTTACCCAAAAATTTAAAAATCTGAAAACAAAACAAAAAACCAGCTGCTACTTCTAAAAAAAAAAAAAAAAAAAAAAACCCGACAACAAACTTCCTCTCGCCCCCCCCCCCCCAACATGTGCGGGCGACCTATTTTCATGCACACCTCACATGACCCTCTTTTCCACATAAGTTCGTTAAATTAGTTCCTCAACAATAAAAATGAAAGGTCTAGGTCAGTTGAATAAAAAAAATATTGAGGACCAAATGTTCATTTTTGTAAAAAATTGAAAACTAATATGGCAATTTACCTTCACTAAATAATAGTAAAGTAAATAATAGTAACGATAAATAAATTGAGAGAAAATAGTGATTTTATTTTATGGAACTCGTAAAGCATGCTTTAGTTATCATGTTACTTGGAATAAAATTTTTTTTCCTCTCTCTAATTGGAGTTGGATGTTCAAAATCTTGACCTCAATGTCAAAGCCAGCACAATGGGTTTGGCTATGTCACAATAAAAATTTGACATAAACAAAATATATATATATATATATATATATGTTATGCCCTTTGCACGTGAAGTTAGAAGTAAATATGTAACACTGGTTTCTTATGACTCCAAGAAGGAAGAGAACAATTAGGGGTGGCATATCGGGTCAATGGGTCGGGTTAATATAGGGTTGGGGTCAATTTTTACAAAAATTAGGTCAATACTAACCCAACTTGTGACACAAACGGGTTAAAAATTCTCAATCCTAACCCACCCAGTTTTAATACAAGTTGAGACGAACATGACTCATGCCAACCCGTTCCTTATGCATAATGTAAAAAAAATGACCCGTGACTTGTATTTGACTCGTAACCCAATTGTGACCCGCCTATACTAATATATATATAATACAAAAACAAACATAAAATTAGATAAGTTTTGTACTACAACAATAAGAAAGTCCAGTCTTAAAATTTAAAAAACTTCCAACAAGTCCAAAACATATCACGAGCCATCATAGCAACTGTTGATACTGTTACTAAATGTAGATTCTGAAGCAACTGTTGATACTAGAATACCTAAAATGCCACAAGCCATCATAACAAGGATAGGATAACGAAACTGATTTTATCTTCCAAAGTGAGAGGTAGGGTTTTGATGTTAAGGGTTATACTATTGTATATATCTGATCTAATATATAATAACAGAATAAAAAAAATCTGAATAAATATAAGCAAGTCAGTTTTGGGTCTATTTAGGGTTAGGCGGGTTGACCTAAACCTCGTTTGTTTTTAGATGGATCAGTTTCGAGTTGACACTAAACTAACCCGGGACACCTGAATGGATGAGAAATTGCCACTGCACCCCCCTTGATGTGGCCAAATCAAATCTCGCCACGTTTATCCTTAATGATGCTTAAGGGTGACTAAGCATGGTTAGTCACCAAAAAAAAAAGGAAGAAAAAGAAAAAAAAATCGGGGGACACTCCAAGGGTACAGATTGTGCCACATGTTTCGGGCAATTTTTCCTTTGCAAACAAGTCCCTAGAGTGATGTCTATAAATAGACAAGGACTTGTTGAAAATATTAAAAGTTTGGTTTTATAAATTTTTCCCATTTCCTCCCAAAGAAACAGCCCCTCCCCTATGTCTCTCTCACTTAAAATTTTGATGATTTCTAATCCTCCAAATCATGTTTGAAGCAAGTCTAAGTGTGGACAATCAAGGACAAGCAACTATGGAGGTAAAAATCTAAACTTTTATAATGGGTTTTTATGTTTTTCAGTGGGTTTGGCTCAAGAATTGGATGGGGTTTTCATGGGTTATGTTATAAATTGTTGTCAAGAGGACTTTGAAGGGTTTCAAGCAAGGAAAAGAAAGGACAAGCACTTTGCATAGATGAGGTAAAATCCTAGTCTTTTTAATTAAGCCAAAGTATATGTTTTATTATGTATGCCAAGTGTTTGATGAAATATTAAGCTATGGCATGTAATATGGACATTATGGCATGATTGGTTTATATTCTATGATGATGGAAAGAAGGAAAGTAAGGGTTTTAGGTTTAAAAGTGAAAAAAAAAATTGTTAAACTTTGTAAAGTTTAACTAGTTTCAAAGGAATAGGATTTTGAGGGCCTTAGAGGCCAATTTATGTCCCAAATATAGCATAGGATCTACCAACATAGTGAAGTAAACAACTTTTGTGAATAAAGTTTTGTAACATTCTAAAAGGAGTAAATTGCAAAGTTTTGCTAAAGTTTAGCAAATTTAAAAATTAGCTAAAAAGTCCAATGTAACGTTAGAATTTGAGGAAAGTTAAAACATAAAAGTTGTAGACTCAAATATAAAAGTTGTAAAACTCATCAAAACTGTTAAGATAGAATGGACATTTTGTCAAAATTCTACTCGGTTAAGGAGTTATAAATTTTACAAAATTTTGAGCACAAAACTTCAAGAAATGAAAACGTTATAAAATGTTTGGAATTCAACCATGGAAATTTTGAAAGTTTTATTCCTTGTGAAAAACTGAATATTTTGGTACAAAATGATTGTTTTTGGTTCAGGAGGCAAAAATATAAAGATTTTTGTGTTTTAGGCCAAAACCGTAAAATCGAGTGAAAATTGGGTTTTCACCTGGGGACGTTAGGCTCCTACAATTCTATGAGCAGTGAGTAACCATAGAGATTATGTTTTTTAAGGATTCAAAGTATAGTCAAAGAAAGAATGAAAGAAAAACATTAGGACTAAAATGATCATCTTATGAAAAAGGCTAAAACAGACCCGAAACGTCCGATGTTGAAAAATGCCCTCAGCAGGGATTTTTTTATGATACCTAAGAAATGAAATGGTAAAGTTAAGCAAAAAGTTTAACAAGTTATGAACTTTACAAAAAACCCAATAGGGATAAAATTGTTATTTTTTAGAAAACTGGCTAAAATAGAGCCAAACACTCTGAGTTAGTAAAACGTTCTTAGACGAAAAATGTTTAGTAAAACGTTAAGCAATGAAACCGTCACATGAGACGGGAAATTTAATAAGGGATCTTCAAGTAAAAGAAAGGTAACCTGGTGGATTACAAAGTTAAGTAAAGAAAAAGGTAACTCAATAGGTTACAAAGTTAGGTAAAAAGAGTGAAAACCCAATGGGTTACAGAGTTAAGTAAAAGGTACAATAACCTGGTGGGTTATAAAGTTAAAAGTAACGGGCTATAAAGTAAAGAGAAGGGTAAACCAATAGGATATCAAGTTAAATTAAAAGGAAAGAATGGTTAATGTTTAAGTTTTTTTATCAATCAAGCAGATTAATAAAAAGAAAGTTAACTAATAAGTCGGATGTCATATAATCAGGACACAGAAGCCGACTAATAAAAATAAAAGGAAGAAAACGGAAACATTAGAGCTAAGTCTAGATAAGTTCAAACCTCACCTACAGCATAAAACAAATGAATTTCAAATGTCTTGAATATGTTGTATGTTTGCAAATCCCTCCTTTTCCTTTTTAGAACCCCTAAAGGCCCAAGCCCGTCTTGATCCAAAGCAGATTCCCACGCTACAAGGAGTTTGAACATTTCTCATCTGGCCCTAAACTTACAAATTAGTTACAAATCACCTTTATTGATAATTGTCTTAATTTTTCATTGATCAATTTTAACGTGATTAAGATCTTAAATCAACATTTTACTGCAGAATAAGTTTTAAATTGACTTTGTTTTACATACAAATTTGGGTTAAAATTCATAAGAAAAGACATTTTATGTCCTTAAGTAACAACACATTCAATCAATTTTTGTCAAAAAATAGCATATCAATTTTTGTCAAAAAATATCACACAATTATCAACAATGTAGTTGGTTCGCAACAAATTTGTAATTTTAAGGGGAAGATTATCAAAATTAAAAGTTTAGAGAGGTATTGTACAGAGAGAGAGTATATATAATAAAAAAAAGCTTACTTTCTTTATTAGAAATGGATTGGATTCAACTGAGTTTTTTTAGTGTATTAGTGTATCTAACTTTCCTTATCATGTTTTTGACCTTACATAAACATTTATAGCCATAAAAGAAAAACATAATTATATTAATCTTGTTTTATGTCAGACTTTGTCTAGACAAAAATGATAAATGCCGAAATCCATGGCTGGTTCTTTTTGCACGCTCCAGTTTCGTCTTTATGGGGAGCTTCGAATTTATCGTCGTTTGGTATTTGAGTGGCCTAAAAATTAAGACCGTTTGGTTTCGTAGCTGTAGGGATTTGTGTGGAGTAGATCTGTGGGGAAAGATTTTCGAGTCACTGGAAACAACATTAATGCCATTGTTTTTACCCCTTTGGTTGAAAGAGTCATCTGTAGCCTAACACATAACAAAATGATGAACACACATTAATAAAACCATAAACCTTGATTCAACAAAAATATCTTTTTTACTTGAATATCTTCTGGTACGAGGATATCTCAAACACCAGCTGTCAGCCTATGTCATGCCAACCAAGCTGTCTTACTTTAAAGAAAAATGCTTAGAGACATTACCGGTGTAAAGCACCATCGTTAATAAAAGATGAGCTTTAACTGTGGTTATCATATTGTGAGACCTACATTCTATTAATAGATAGTGCTTAGCACCACCGGTGTCTTATAGCAATACTTTACTTTAAATTGTGTCAGTTTCTTCCCCTGCAATCACATAAACAAGATCATATATAATATTAATTTGCCGAGGGTATTGTAACTGCGCTTTTACCCTTTTTTCTTGTCATGTCCTTATTAAATAGAAAAAAAAAAAAAAAGAAAACTCCTTTTCATGTTAAATCTTCCTAAATTTAATTTTTTTTTTAAAAAAAAAACAAAACAAACCTTCTGCGTTTTTTAGAAGCACTGGTGGTGGAGCCGTCAAGAACATATGAAATTGCTTCCTTCAAACTTGCTTTCCGGCCTTC